>OX336904.1:17953672-18053672 GCA_946959425.1 Argyrosomus regius
ACACACACACACATATATATATATATGAAAGTGAACATAGACGATCACTCCGGAGGATGATGTGTGAATGAATTAGTCACCGCCTGGAAGTGAAAACACAAAAGATGGAAGTCTGAGAACAGACGATAACGATTATTTTCCCTTGATTGATTGACGAGCGCTCGCAGAGCTCGAGGTGACGTCACGTTCACGATCAAACGAGACAAAGAGAAGCAACGAATCTTCAGACTTGAGAAGCCGGAACCACAAAATGTTAAAAACTGCCGTTCATTTTCTCGTTAGTGGATCATAGAAAGTTTAGCTGCAGTATTAAATATTCAAATATGAGGTCTGTCTCTTTAAATCATCTCGTTTACACACCTGCAGATCTGATCCCGGTCACACCCGGTCGTCTTTCCGTCAACGTGTTTTGAAGAACAGCATCAGAAACGTTTGATGGAAACAGTTCGCCTGGCTCTCTGTCAGCTCTTCTACAACTATTCCTCTGCCTAGTAACGGTTGCTAAGCTATGATTGGATAATCGTTTTTTTCAGGGGAGGGGTTTCGTAAAAGGTCGACGACCACCTACAAATAAAATTCGTAAATCATATTGGAACATTTAATCAGTCTTTATCTTGCACATGCAAGCGGCAACCTGAGTCCGTGGAGCAAAGTGAAGCCAACAACTGCAGTTCCTCTTGTCGTCCACTTGAGGCTGGCTCCAGAAGTGAGTCAGTCTCCATAAGTCCCCATGTTCAAATGTCCAACTTCACAGCAGAAATAAACATGTTTACAGCCTGGTACAAAAGACAGTTTTGGTCTCTATAGCTAATTTCCCCGTTCATGACAACTGTACTGAGGGTGAATTTATATACAACTCACCTGTTCAGATTATATTAAGGCTTAAAGTTATGCAGGATTAAGAGCGTGGACGCTTTGATTGACAGGTGGGTCCACCGATGATCCACGTTTTTGCTGATTTTTAGAGGCTGGACTGCCAAGATCGAGGCATTTGTTTTCTTCTAAAAACTTTGAGGATGAAGCTGTTTGAGCTTTTCAGCACGAAACATCCAGTCACGTAGCTTAATTTCAGTTTTACACACGTTCTGTTCGTTATTTCGTTAACGTCAGCGTCACGTTTTATTCGCAAATTAAATAACTCTGATTCACACATCTGAAAACATAAATTCACTCAAGAATCAGCGTCTTTCTTGCTCCTTTTCCTGCAGTATTTGTTGATGATGAAGGTCTTTCTCGTGACGTTTTTATCTTTAAATGAACGCAGGTTTGAAACAATAGAGCAGAAATGTTATCTCTATCTGCTCTTCACTACATGAATCACACGTTTAACTAGAGATTAAACCTCTTTGTCGCTGCACAGACGTGGATTATCGGATGATTTCAATGTGGGAACGGACAGAGCAATGCTTCAGTTTCCAAGAGTTTCTAGATCTACGAAGAGAGTTCAGACTCTTTAAAGAGTTAAGTCTGGACCTACATCGCCTCCAGGTCCCGATCGCATCGTCTACTTTAAATGTTCAACACATTTCAGGCTTTGTGGGATCTGTTCCAGCTTTTATAAGCCCAGAGGTGTGTGCACATGACCTCACTAATGTGGAGTAACAGAGGTGATTGTGATAAACTTTGTCTGGGCAGATTGACGGCGTTTAGAGAAGCAAATTTCTTCTTCTGTTTGTATGAAAACGTCGCTTAACGTTGAAG
This sequence comes from Argyrosomus regius, assembly GCA_946959425.1. Classification (NCBI taxonomy): domain Eukaryota; kingdom Metazoa; phylum Chordata; class Actinopteri; family Sciaenidae; genus Argyrosomus; species Argyrosomus regius. Next base: position 17,955,374 of record OX336904.1, read on the forward strand.
CTTCAAATTGATGATTGTGCATCGTTCTCCTCACCGATTTCACACTTTGACCTTCAATGTTACATGACTGTCCCGCCGGCTAAAGCAACAAAACGAGCTCTTTAGAGCCGTCAGATCGAATCAGTCCGGAAGATTTCACGAGACAGATTCTTCACGCTCGGTATATTTATTGTCTGCAGACTTTTTTTCCCTCCGTGTGTCGGTATGTTGCCACGTTGTGCCGTGCTGCTGACTGTAGCTCCTCATCAAAGAGGCTGAGTCTCGTCTTTTCGGGAGTCGGGGGTGTTATGAGGACACGCGAGGAGGTTTCTAAAGAGGAAGCATTTCACGGCATCAAAAAGTAGAAAGCGCGGCGGATGTCCTCCTTTCACGTTCAATCGACTGTGATCCAAGCCGAGCGAGCTTCATTGATGTAATCTCGCCCGCCCTCCCTCCCTGACGCGGATCTGCTCGAATCCTCTCCTGCTACAGCAAACTTCACTTTGTTCCCCTTCGTTTGACGCAAATAAACTCACCTGCAACACGTGCCTTCATTATCAGTTAATTAACTGACGGTTAATCTGATTATGTGAGTCATTGTTTGGATTATAAAGTAGCAGAAACACTGACGCTAAAGGTGACGTCGTCAGTTTATTTGTGTCCGACTGAGCTAGGTCATTGTTGGTGGTTGGGTTGCGTTCCCAGGTTAGGTGGGCTATGTAGTTACTCCAGCGGGTTCTGGTCTCCTCCCAGTTGGACGTACACGGAAAAACCTCCAAAAGAAAGGCGCTGAGGGGGCGTCAGACACCTGAACCACCTCAGCCGGCTCCTTTCATCTCTCTACTCTGACCTCCTCTTGTCTGCTTGTATCCACCATCATCGTCAAGTCAGAATATCCAAACTTGTTACATGTCTCTAAAAGAATTCACGTCAATCCGTCTGATAGTTGTTGAGATATTTCAGTCGGAGTCCACCGAGCCGCTCAGTGAAGTTTGCATTCACACCCTTTGATGTGGTTTTTGTGACTCCCTCCGGAAAGTCTGAGTGGGCTTACACAGAGCTTCACTAGTCTGTTTTATTCCACGAAATAATATCCATCACAAACACGTCACCTTTGAGAATGCCCGGTCTTTAGTTACTCCTGAATAAATACTACCATCTGGGGAAAAGGCTCGAAACAATCATTAGATATCTGGAAGTTAAACATACAGCAGAGAAAGATTCTGGTGGATGTAACGTCTAACCCATGACACCAAATCAACCTGGTGTTTTCAAAGACGTTCCAGACGGTTAAAGGTCCAGTGTGTCAGAATTAAGAGGCTCTATATACAGATTACAATCTTCATAACCTTTTTTGTGTTTATCCACAAAGACTATAAAACATGGACGAGGTTTCTGAAGAGTCGCTGTGAAGCTCAGTTTGGTCGCTCTGCGGGCTGAATGACGCCTGGTTGCTCAAACAAACCACCTGTAACGACGCCCACCTGTCAATCAAAGCGTCCACGCTCTTAATCCTGCATAACTTTAAGCCTTAATATAATCTGAACAGGTGAGTTGTATATAAATTCACCCTCAGTACAGTTGTCATGAACGGGGAAATTAGCTATAGAGACCAAAACTGTTTTTTGTACCAGGCTGTAAACATGTTTATTTCTGCTGTGAAGTTGGACATTTGAACATGGGGACTTATGGAGACTGACTCACTTCTGGAGCCAGCCTCAAGTGGACGAGAAGAGGAACTGCAGTTTTTGGCGCTTGGCTTCACAGCCATTGAGGTTGGCGCTTGTATGTGCAAAAACATCTTAATCAGTTTTAGTAGTGCTAATAGAGAGCTAGGCTAGCTGTTTCCCTCTATTTCCAGTCTTTATGCTAAGCTAAGATAAGCTAAGCTAACCACCTCCAGACCTGGGAGTGGTTTCGACCTTCCTCGTCTGACTCGCGTCTAACTATCGCTTTAACCATAACAGAGCATCAGCTGCGTTGCCGTGGTTACTCGCATCCCCAACAGAGGCTCAACACCAATTTAGAGGAGTGATTAAAACCGTTAACCGCCGGGGACGACCTCACACCGTATTCGAGACGTCCCGTTAGGCCGAACCGGCCAATCAGAAGCGAGTATTCACCCCCCTCCCAACCCTCCGCCCTCCTCCTCACTCTACCTTGGGTAAAATGTGTTGGAGCCGTCGGGGAGACGTTCATTTATATGAAAGTGTTGCAGCTTCAACACGAGAGAGAGGCGGCCATTTTAAATGAGAATCGATATACACACAAACAGAGAGACTTTCATAGACTTGTGAGGACCAAAGGTCCCCATAGAGATCTATGAAGCATGTCCTGCAAACTGTGTGTGTGTGTGTGTGTGTGTGTGTGTGTGTGTGTCGATGCGGCAGATTTTCAAGCTCTTGTCTTCACCTTCCTCATCACATGGTTCACACAGTGTGTGGTTGCCAAGACAACAGGTAGTGGAGTGGATAGGGTCCCCCGGGGATTGGTTTGTGTGTGTGTGTGTGTGTGTGTGTGTGTGAGATAGAGAGGTGGGGTTATCATTGTGTATTCTGTACTCGCTCTCTCCTCCACCCTCCCTCCTGCTGCAGATAGATCCAGCTCTGAAACAGCACGACCAGTGAAGCGTGCAGCCGAGCATTACCATGCTGACTGTAGGACTGACTGATAGTGTGTGTGTGTGTGTGTGTGCATGTGTGTGTGTGTGTGCATGTAGACTGTGTTTATGTGTGCAGGGGTTTGTTAATGCGGGCATGAGGATGTGGTCCAAGGTGACTCCTCCTGAGAAAAATGGACAGTCTTCATCAGTAATTATAAAGGATTAGAGCGGAGGCAGGAGGAAGGTCATTAAATCAGCTGATTTAATTGATTAGCTCAACAAAAAATTCATCAACTTATCGTCATTTATTAAGCAAACACACTAAATATTAAAGTCCCTGTTTGCTTCCACATATTTACACTGTAAAAACAGTCGGGTTCTTTGTTGGTTGCTCAGCCCAGTTCTGTTGCCTGCTAACGGCAGATTCAGTTAGCGGCAGTTAATTAGCAGTTAGCTGCTTTAGCAAGTGGTTAGGCTAAAGCTATCTGTAGCACAGCTAGCGCTATGGTCTAGCGTCTACACGTGGACAGGGTCAGACCTTGGACCACCGAACACAACCTCCAAAACCAGCGGCCCCCACTCTGGCAGAGAATACAGTCGCCTACAGAGGTGTTTTTTGCTGAGTCAGTTCGGTTAGCTACATGGCTAACCGAGCTAACCACAGTTAGTTCACTACTTCTAAGTGTTTCCAACATAAAGTCTGTAAATCACTTCAGTTCGGTTGCCTGCTAACGGCAAATTCAGTTAACAACAGTTAATTAGCAGTTAGCTACTTTAGCAAGCGGTTAGGCTAAAGCTATCTGTACCACAGCTAGCGCTATGGTCTAGAGTCAGCGTCTAGCTGCGGACATGGTCAGACCATGTCGGTTTCATGTCGCTGTAGAGTTCATAACTGTTACTGTTAGCCATGCTAAACGCACAGGTCTATGGATGGATGTGTCAGACATTCGTGCTCCCCAGAAGATGAATCCCGACTCCACAGTCAGTCAGACTGAGGCCAGTTGTTGGCCCTGCTTGGTTTATTTGGTGTACCCCTGTATTCCGACCTCACTGCAAAGTCTTAAGATCCAAATTTTTAACAAAAATACCAACAACTCGTCTTGTGTTGCCTCATCTGAATGATCTGTCAACCCATGCACGTTGAAAATACCAATCTGTCGTCGTGCTGCCATCAAACAGAGCCAAAGTGTCTAAAGTATCCACGTGTGTTTGTTTGTGTAGATGTGCGGGCCCAGTTGGTGGAGCAGCAGCGATGTCTGGAGCAGCAGACTGAGATGCGAGTCCAGCTGCTTCAGGACCTGCAGGACTTCTTCAGGAAGAAGGCCGAGATCGAGACGGAATATTCCAGAAACCTGGAGAAGCTCGCCGAGAGATTCATGGCCAAAACACGCAGCACGAAAGACCATCAGCAATACAAGTGAGTCAAAGCGTCCACGCTCTTAATCCTGCATAACTTTAAGCCTTAATATAATCTGAACAGGTGAGTTGTATATAAATTCACCCTCAGTACAGTTGTCATGAACGGGGAAATTAGCTATAGAGACCAAAACTGTTTTTTGTACCAGGCTGTAAACATGTTTATTTCTGCTGTGAAGTTGGACATTTCAACATGGGGACTTATGGAGACTGACTCACTTCTGGAGCCAGCCTCAAGTGGACGTTTGAGGAACTGCAGTTTTTAAGCGTCACTTGGGTCGGGACAGACGGCTTAAATTGCTAATATTTGATCACTAACACGAAGAGAACCTTAAACCTTCTTTGAAAAAATCAGATTATTAATGTGAAATTTAATTAACAAATGAATTAGCAGGCTTTATTATAGACTGGGGAGTATGTACAGTAATTAAAATGAGCTCCACCTTTAGCAGCTGTAACATTAAAGTGATGAACACATCAATTATAATCTAGTTATATAATATTTATCACTCTGTCATCTGCCATCCTGCATAAAGAGCACTTTAAGTTTACTTTGATGCAGATACTCATGTACTTTAAGTAATATTGAATGCAGGCATACAGAGTATTTTTCACTGTAGTATTTCTACTTTTAGTCGTCATAGATGTGATTTGAAGAGTCTCTTGTGTCTCCTCCAGGAAGGACCAGAACCTTCTCTCTCCGGTGAACTGCTGGTACTTGCTGTTAAACCAGGTCGGTTGCGTGTTCGAGACAATTTGACAACATGAAATATGAAACCATCAGAGATATTCCTCCACCTTACCTACTCTCTTTTTCCAGGTGAGGAGGGAGAGTAAAGACCACGCCACCCTCAGCGACCTCTACCTGAACAACGTCATCACCCGCCTCACGCACATCAGCGAGGACTCGGCTCGCCTGCTGAAGAGGGTGAGCTGATATTCAACATTACTACTAGAAATACTCACTAGAACAACAAACGTGTATTCATCCGCCACTCAAAATAGTCCCCAACAAATGCACAATTAGCAAACTAAAACAGAAGACCGGACAGATTATTTTTCTTCTTGCTTACGTACACGTGAAAATGAAAAGTCCTGTTACGTTAACGGTGATCCGGTCCGGTCTACGGGATGAAAGAGCTTCAGGCTCTGCACATCACGGGACCTCGGTAATAAACCGTATTTAAGGTGACGTTTTATTGGCTATAAAAGCAAACTTTCTACTGTAAATCTATATAAACGTTCCAGTCGAGGTCTCCCGTCTGTGTCCGCCTTTAAATCTGTCGCGGCCTCCGGTAATAGATTGTGAAGTGAAGCATGTACACCGGCTGCACGGAGAGGGAGGAAAGCTAAATGGAATAAATCCTCCAATTTTCTTAACGTGTACGAAATAAAACGAGTTTTAAATCATTAATATGTAAAAAGCTGCAGCGGTGATTCATCACAGATCAGAGAGGAAATTATGTTTTCGATAATGCTGAAATCATCAGAGGTGGAAGAAGTGTTAATAGGACACTGTAAAAAATATTTCATTATGAGTCCTGCACTGTAAAAATACTGAAGTATGAACAACATGTATTAAAGTACTCATGAGGCATGAAACAGCTTCTTTAACACTGTTTTATGATCATTGAAAATCACATTTTCTTAAAACATACGATAAATTCGTCTTGTCTTTATTTTAAATTAACTTTATTAAAATGTTCCCGACATGTCTACAAAACAAAACGGTGCTGGAGTGGTTAAAAAACGGCAAAACGTCGCCTTGCTCTGCTGTTGAACCAAATTTATTACGTGAAACTTTCGTCAGAACAAAACAGAGAGAAATGTTTGAATGTTTTTTAGTTTATTTAAAAAAAAAAAAAGTCTGAATATAAAAGAATGTCCAAACGTCATAAAGACATTTATGTATAAAATGAAGTCCTAAAAATGTTTTTTATCTGTAGCTTGTGGCTTGCAGGGGGTTTCTCTATTTGTGTTGAACGTAACCGCTGTGAAACAATCAGGAAATAACTTTTTATTTCTCTGATTAACTAATTTATCGAGTCCGGCGCTCCCTCACTCTCATTCACTGTCTAAGTCGCTCAACCACTGCAGCAAACCATCAGAAACAAACCAAATTAAACGTCTTTGTGTCTCTGTTTTTCAGTGTAAATTTCAGTCGGACTCAGATTTAGAAGCTTCTTCATGAAATAAACAAAGTCAGAACACGACAGGTCGAGCATCAGAGTTTAGATTTCAGGCTGACTGTGGAGGTTTGACCGAGTCTGAGCGTCTGATTGGCTGCAGCGTGACGTCGGGCTGCGTTTTTTTTGGCACTCCAATGATGGAAAAAAGACGTATCCTGTCTGAATGTGGCCTAAATCTGACACACTGGACCTTTAAAGTATCAAAAGTAAAAGTACTCATCATACAGAGTGTCTACTTAAGCGGTACTTTAATGTTACTGTTGGTCGAGATGGAGCTAATTTTAACTACTTCATGTACTTGGTACTTTAATCTGTAAAATCAGATCATCCATCCATCTTCTTCCTCTTATCCGGGGTCGGGTCATGTATTCCAGCTCCTCCTGCAGGATCCCGAGGCGTTCCCAGGCTAGATGGGCTTATATAGTCCCTTCAGCAGGTTCTGGGTCTGCCCCAGGGTCTCCTCGCCTGGCGGAGGAAGCTCATTTCGGCTGCTTGTATCCGCGATCTCAGTCTTTGGGTCACTACCCAAAGCTCACGACGATAGGTGAGGGTTGGAACGTGGATGGACTGGAAAGTCGAGAGCTTTGAGAGCTCTTCAATAAATGCTGTGAAGTTAAAAGCACAATATTCATCTCTGAAATCTTGTGAAGAATAAAGCAGCATGAAATAAATATTAATGTCTCATTTCTGTACTTAAGTACTTAAAGTAAATGTACTCTGTTAGTCTCCAGCTGGGACTTCCTCCTGCAGACCTCGAGGCTTCTTGAAGAGTTGACTCTAATGAAAAGTAAAAGTCAGAACTCCCCTGAGGTCCGTTAGGCTGCCTCGGAGTTTAACAAATTAAACACGCGTGCACACGAACGCACACGCTCTTCACCGCCTCCGACTTTAGCTCGCCGTCTTCATTATTAATCTCTCGTCTTTTATTCATGCTAACTAAAGTGCAGCGGCTGACGGTGGCTGCGAGCAGCGAGCCCTCCGTCCGTCACGTCGTCAGAATCTCTGATCGACGGCTCGGTGTGGCCATGACAACGCTGACAGCCGGCCCCCGTGGCCATGGCGACGGGGCTCAGCTGATCTTTTCTCAGCGGGCGCCATGGGAACGGGACTCATCCATCCTGGGATTCCACAGTCATTTAGCATAATGTAATATTAATGTGGCGCCGCGCTGCCACATCGCTCCCTCCTCAAACTGGAGGGGCTGTTTAATGCATGAGGCAGGCGAGCTCGGCTCGGTTCATTTGTTTGTGTGTGGTCATTTATTTATTTGTCTGGTTCTGTTGGAAGAAGAACTCAAATCTGCAGCTTCATGCTGAGTTTCAGCTCTTTGTTTCGCTGTTCGACTGTACTCGACCCGCTCAGCAGAACATGGAGGAGCGTTTAGCAGCTAAAGAGACAAGATATTTCCCAGAGGAGCTGTTAGAGATGAATCTGTTTTCATTTTTTGGACTCGGGCCTGAAGCAGTTAAAATGAAACCATGTGGGGCGCCCCGTGTACAAAGGCTCAGTCCTTAACGGCATCTGTCAAAGTAAACCGACAAATAAAGGCAATAAAATTCAATTATAACTATGAAACTGTGTGGATGCCTTCTGCTGAAATCCCTGAATAGTGTAATAAAGTGTGAAATGTTGAAAATAGTAGAATATTGTAATAAAGTTTGAATGAAGTCTGTAGCTGAACGTATGTAGAAGAAGTGAATGTTGAAAGTGTTAATTAAGGGTTTGTAGAAAGATCTGAAGCTTCTGCCATTCATTTTAATGTAAAATGTGAATGTGGAAAAAGTTGAATATTTTAAAAAGTATGAATGGTGTTAATGAGTAAAATACACGCCACAATGTCCTAAATGAGCTGAACATAATGACATTTTAATGGTTTCTCTAGGACAAAGTATGTCGGAGTAGTGGAAGTCGAAAGTGTTGAAGGTTGTGCCATTCATTTTAATGTACAATCTGTGTGGAATGTGGAAAAAGTTGAATATTTTAAAAGGTATGAAAGGTATAAATTAGTAAAATACACGCCATAATGTGCTGAATGAGCTGAACGTTGTGATATTTGAACGGTTGCTGTAGGACAAAGTATGTGGGAGTGGTTAGGTGTACAAATAATAAAGATTTGAAGAACAACAGTGTGGACGCCAAACCGGCATAATTAAACCAGAAGTTTAGAGGTGAAACGTTTCATCTGAAACATGATGAGAGCTTCTGACTTTCTGCTTACCTCATGCTGATGATATTTCTCTTCTTCTCTTTCAGAGTAAGGAGATCATCTTCCAGCTTCAGGAGGACCTCATGAAGCTTCTGAATGAGCTTTACACGGTAAGTGTTCAATCCTGACGAGTAAAATCTGGAATCTGCAGCATCCGTGTTTGTGTTACTATGGGCTGCTGTTACCTAGGTGATCAAGACGTATCACATGTACCACGTGGAGACGATCAGCGCGGAGACCAAGCTGCGGGAGGCGGAGCGTCAGGAGGGGCGCGTGAAGGGCGTGTCGGGGACGGGTGGAGGGGTGGAGCCAGTGTTCGGCCTGCGGATAGAAGAGCGCCACCAGAGACGCAACGCTGCCCGCAAGATGGAGAAGATGAGAGAGAAGGTACGAGGATGAATCTCAAGTCTTTATGTCGTCCTACTGAGGAGACGAGGAAGTAACGTGAGGAAGGAGGAAACATGTTTAAAAGTCAATATTAATATTTTTCATGATACGGGTGGAATAAATAAATAAATCTAGATATGGGTAACTTAATGATTCAGGTAATCTAACCAATGTGTTCATGTGTTTGTTTCCTCATTAGAGGAAGGCAAAGTACTCAGAGAACAAACTGAAGACTCTTAAAGCCAGGAACGAGTACCTGCTGACTCTGGAGGCCACCAACGCCTCCGTCTTTAAATACTACATCCACGACCTGCCCGACATCATAGACGTGAGTATACATCATGACACAAACTAATAAGGCAGAACATTATAAATGAGAATGAAACATTAAAATGAGCTCCTCTGTCTGTCTCAGTGCTGTGACCTAGGGTACCACTCCAGTCTGAGCCGGGCTTTGAGAACCTACCTATCAGCCGAACTGAGCCTTGAAGCCTCCAGGAGGGCGGGTCTGGAGGTCCTGGAGGGGGCAGTGGAGGGCCTGGACCCCGCCCGAGACAGGCAGCGTCTGCTGGGCCTCTACCCCACCGCCTTCTGCCCCCCACAACGCTTCGGCTTCCAGTCCCACATGGGCGACACAGTCAGTACATCTCACCAACCAAACAACTAACCGGATGTTCGTTTTGGTATTTTGGTGATTTCCTGATTGTCCTGTTGTTGTTCCACTTCCTGTCAGGTGACCCAGATTGCCTCCCAGCCACAGGTCCAGGCGGAGCTCACGCTTCGCCTCACGCAGCTCCAGACCCGCCTGGCGTCTCTGAAGATCGAGAACGAAGAGGTCAGACACAGAAATACGTATACGAGTTATTATCTGTGAAACCGGAAACAAAGACACAAATTTATAATTAACTGATACAAACTTAGCACGATCTTATGATAATTTATGCTGTTTTAATCGAGCAGATGAATCCCCTAAAAATAAATTCACGCCACCTCAAAGCGACAACAGCATCGGCGTCCTCTCCGTTGTTTTGTTGCGGAGCAGACTGGAGTGTTGCGTGCACGGAGGGCAGCTGTTAACTCACCCTGAAGGGCATAAAAATGCTGAAGGAGTCTGGATTAATGAGCTGCATCTGCACGTCTCAGCAGCTTCCAAACACACACTCCTACACACACACACCCTGATTATCATGTACAAATAAAAACACTTTTACACCCATTATCCTTGCTGTAAATACAAACACACTTTGCATACGTTGCATACATAAACAGAGCTGTGCTTGAACGCACGCATTTAATTTCAAACGTTACGGAAACGCCACTCTGAAACAATCGCGAATACGTAACTCGTGATCCGTGAAGCCTCGTGCGGTGACGGGATTTATTGAGGTGTTCAGTCAGGTGTTCACACGAGCACAGATGTTGAGTTCTGTGTTTTAAAGGTGGAAAAATGGATTCAAGTGCAGCTCTGGGACGTTTATCGAGCGTCTCAGGGCAGGAAAACAGTCCAACGTTGCGTTACCAGTTCTTCTTTGTCGAATTGCTTATTTATTTAAATTTATGAATGGTTGAGCTTTTATGGTAAAGTTTCAAAGTCCATTTTCTGCCCCCCCTCCAGGTGAAGAAGACCTGGGGAGCGACCCTGACCACCCTCCAGGACATGACGGTGCTGGACGACTACGACGTCTCCCAGAGCTTCACCCACAGCCCGTCCTCCGAGTCCGTCAAGTCCAGCGTGTCGGACGGCTACTTGAACAAGCCGAGTCTGGCCAAGAGACGGGCCAACCAGCAGGAGACGGAGCTCTTCTACTTCACTGTGAGCGAGCGGCAGAGCCAAATGTTCATACTTTAGATATGATATGAGATGTAGAGATGTTTGTAGATATTCCAGCGTCTCAAGTTGCTAATTGGACTTCCCGGGAAGCCTTCGCCCGGATTTCCGCTGAAAAGACCGGAAACCCCAAAACATCCATCATTGGACGCCATATATCCTCATTTGAAGAGTCTTTCGAGACTAATTGATTTAATTTGTTTATTTTAATCCTCAGAAATTCCGCGAGTATCTGGAGGGGAGTAATCTCATTTCCAAACTCCAGGCCAAACACGACATCCTGAAGAAAGCCTTAGCGGAGGGTAAGACGTCCGTTAACCGCCTCTCTCGTGTCGTCTGTCTTTTATTTTATAATTCAGGAGGTCATCAACATTTCCTGCCCTTAAAACTGCCTTTTCTTCCTCACAGGGTATAAAGCTGAACTACTGACTACCAGGTATTATTTCGTGTCGCCGTGCATATTTTCTCTTCACGTTAATAATAAGTGTCACTTCCCACCACTTCAGTTTGAGACACTCCTCTTAACTCTCTCCTCTCTCTGCTCGTTACAGTCGTGGGCGGAAGAACTCCCACAGCAAGCACCAGGTAGAGTTTCACTTCTTTCAGGCTTCAGCTTGTTTCGCCGGGTGTTTGTGGTAATAGCTGACAGTAAAGGGCATAAAATCCACCGGGGATAACGGAGGGGTACATGTCTCCTTCATTCACTTTGCAAAATCCTATTTTTGTGCCTGATCCTGTGATAGGTGGAAGTTGTACCTACTGCAGACAGTCAGAGATGATAAAAATGATTACATATTACGTATACGGTATATGACAGTAAAGGGAAGTGCTCTTGTTTACGTTAAGTCCTAAGTGGTTATACATTCTTACAGTTTATTTCTTCTGTTTTCTTCAGATATCGAGTTCTTTATGTCATCATGTCGAAATATTAAATGTTGTTATCCCGCGAGGATAATATACTAGACTGTCCTTTTGTTTTCTCGAGATCTTGAGTTAGTTACGTTGTTATCTCGAGAAGTTATCCCGTTTTCTCTAGGATAACAACATTTGTTAAAGTAGTCCCCCAAAAATGTCCTTGTTTGACCAATGTTTGATAAAACTACAGTGACCGACTTCTTTTAGTAAATCATTGATTATAATTACGTTTTAAAAATTGAACTATATATTTGTGAGCTTTTGGGGAGCATTGATTGTAAGTATTAAGAAATATTTAGTTTTTGAGTTGTTGAGATGAAAATAGTCCTCAAAAGTGCTCTGTTTCCTCCTGTATGAGTGATGTTTAATTTAAAAACTACAGTGACGATGTAGTTTGACTCTATATATTTGTGAGCATTTGTTTAAATATCTAAATTTGTAATGGGCTTGGGACGTTAATGTTTTGAGAGACGATCGAAACAATGGTTGGTTCTTGTGTTTTTCATTACAAAATATATATAAAGACATGAACCTTATTTTTTAAAGTTGCTATCAAGTCAGAATTGATGTTTAACCACACACACATGTCACCAGGATGTGGCCTGACCATGTCAATTGTGATGTAGGGTTAGGTAAGAAAGGTATAGACAATATAGATAGTGACATTCTTTTCTTATTTTACCATTTTTACCACCAAACTCCAGTTTTATTTATGAAGTGGCTGTCTGCAACTCAAATAATGTGACAAGAATCTGAACCAGGAGTCGATAAGAACTTGTGTAACCAACGCTAACCGTGTATACTTGATGACTTGTCTTTATAGGATTCAACCAAAGCCATACCTTTGCTTGTGGAGAGCTGCATCCGCTACATCAACCTACACGGTGAGTTTCAACATTCAGGTTTGATAGGTTTGGTTTTGCAGGTCTTGAAAAGTCTTAACGACACCCCCTCTGTTCCCAACAGGTCTTCAGCATCAAGGCATATTCCGGGTGTCGGGATCACAGGTGGAGGTCAACGACATCAAGAACTCCTTCGAGAGAGGTGAGCAGGTCACCTGAAGGGTCACGCGACCGACAGGTGGTTGACTTGGATGTCGTTAAACTCGTTCCGTCTGTCTTCCAGGTAATGACCCGCTGATTGACGAGGAGAGCAACCACGACATCAACTCCGTGGCCGGGGTGTTGAAGCTCTACTTCAGGGGGTTGGAGAACCCGCTGTTTCCAAAGGAAAGATTTAATGACCTCATCTCCTGCGTCCGTGAGTACCGCAGTCTGTTTACTGTTGATGTGCAGTACTTTAATAAGGTGGCGTTCGTCCGTAACCATGTGAAATGAAGTGGTCAATGACGTTGACACTGGCGGTCAACGGGGCAAAGTCGCATGTCAAAATACACCAAAGTTGCACAGATTAATGTTGCCTCATGAAGTTTTGACGTTTTAAATCCTGATTACTGTTATTTTGTGCTGACGATCACGATATTTGCATTCGACTGTTTTCATGCCAGCAGTTGGTTCACGTAATTTGGTCGCCGATTTGACAGTTTGTCAACACGGTCAGCAATTTTGGAGGCAATTAAAGTACCAACTGCTGCAAATGTGTCTTCTACAGAGTCTGAACACACAGACGTGATATCACACATATTTTTAGATTCAGGGTGAATTTTTTTGCATCATCTCTGATGTTCATCCCAAATAAAAATTCACAAATGCTTAGAAATTTAGAGAAAAAGACACTTCAGAACTTGAAAAATCAACATATTTTTTTAGGTTTTCTCCATTTTCAAAGTAATTCAGTGATAGTTGTCTTTACGTGTTCGGGTACACTGAAAACAGGAACAGTTAACAGACAATTCGGCATACTTGTCATTTATTTATCGGGATCAGTTTATGTGTTAACTAAAAAATAGAAGAAGAAGAAATTGCCACTAAATAAAAAGACAATTACGTAATTTAATTTTCAATTCTCAATTTTTAAAAGTTTGTTCACCAGACAGTCGTCTTTATATCTTATTTTATACCAAAAACACATAAAATAACAACACGTCACGTTAAATCGATAATGGCATTGGTATTGGCCTAAAAATCCAACATTTCTTGGGATATACAGTAGTTACAGTAGATGCAACTGAGCCACGTAACAGCAAGCTACGTAATTAGTAGCATTAAAAACACAATTTTTACAGCAGATTAACGTTGCCGTAGCGCTCTTGTACTGTTTTCTTTCCCTGATGTGGCACTAAAGACTACATTTCTGTCCTCAGCCCACGCACTCACTTTCCCTCTCAGTTTCTTTGTCTTTGTGTCTCTTTGTCTTTTTGAAACTCATCCTCTCTCCTCAGCGGAGACACGAAGCCGGCTGATATTTTTTCAGGATGTGTCGTTGCGTTACACCTCGCGATGTCTCAGAGACTGACAATGGCTGCTCTCGTGTGCATTTCTTGCTGCAGGAATTGAGAACATGTACGAGAGAGCGCAGTGCATCCGTAAGATCCTGCTGGGCGTCCCGAGGGCGACGCTGGTGGTGATGCGTTACCTGTTCGCCTTCCTCAACCAGTGAGTATCCACTCACGCAAACCCAGGCCCTCACAGCTCCTGATTATCACCCATTTTCTTTCCATTTGCCAGAGTTGTTCTCCTCATCGCGTGGTTTTAAACCTCTCTTGTGGTGAAGTGCTCACTTAGAGCATGTAGAGATGATACAGCAGAGCTCATTTCATCTCTGCAGCCTCTCAAATAAATATAGCATGAGAGCAGAGAGGGATGGAGAGGTGTGATGTGCAGGTGTGATCCACCAGCTTGAATGTATTTGTTAGCAGCCATATGAAGTCGTTCAGCTCCGGTGTTATTAAACCAGGAGCTTCACCATCAAGCAGAGTGAATATAATTTTATTTGAATTAGTATTTAACCTCCAGGTCGTGTGAAATCTGATCGGAACAAAGGAAATCTGTTGAATTGTTTTACAAAATTAAAAACCTCGAGCAGAACCCGGATCATGGTGGATGAACAGCTGTCACAGGAATGGTGGTCTATCAGGTCTTTGCAGATGTTTGCTCATGGTGGGAATTGTTGGGTCTCTGTAAATAATATTATAAAGAGTAAAGTCTAGACCTGCTCTATATGGAAAGTGTCATGAGATAAGTTCTGTTATGATTTGGTGATATAGAAATATAATTGTATCGGATGGAAACATGGAAGTACTTGGCAACAGTGGCAAGGAAAAACTTGGGCGGGCCATCTGCTGCAGGACTGGCGGAGTCCACTAACTAACTATAGAAAAACTGGCATATTTAGATGCAATGACAAAATGTATTGAGTTGCTTGCCCATGGTGGGAATTGTTGGGTCTCTATATGGAAAGTTAGATAACTTCTGTTATGATTTGGCGCTATATAAAATTAAATTAAATTGAATTGACCCGACAATTCCCACCATGGACAAACACTTGGTGATGGTGGCGAGGAAAAACTTCCTTTAAGAGGCAGAAACCTCGAACAGAACCTGGATAGAAACAAGTTAACAAGTTATCTGACGGCACTTTTATAATACCAAACGATTCCCACCATAAGCAAGCACTTGGTGACAGTGTCAAGGAAAAATGTTCTTTTACGAGAAACCTCGAACAGAACTTGGCTCCATTGTGCCAAATCATAACAGAAGTTTTCTCATGACACTTGACATATAACTGCTTGCCCATGGTGGGAATTGTTGGGTCTGTGGTTGAGACCTGCTCTACATGGACCCAACAGTTTCCACCATGAGTAAGCACTGGGTGACAGTGGCAAGGAAGGACATTAAAGATGGCAGCTGGTGTTTTTATTGTAAAATCTTGTCGATGTTTCAGCACAGTCCTACTGTTTCCCTTCTCTGCAGCCTTTCCCAGTACAGCGACGAGAACATGATGGATGCTGGGAACCTGGCCATCGTCTTCGGCCCCACCCTCCTGCCCACGCCGGACACGCTGGACCAGGTAGCCTGTCAGGCGCACGTGAACGAGGTCGTCAAGACGGTCATCCTGAACCACGACAACATCTTCCCTGACACCAAGGAGCTGCCTGGGCCAGTCTATGAGAAGTGTATGACTGGGGACCAGTACTGGTGAGACTCATTAATATTCATGTCATTTCATTAGGGGCTAATTATATTAATCTAATTATCATATCATAATGTTATTACTATTCTTGTGTGTAGCCTGTTTCTCACTTTCCATCCAGATTAACCTCGTGAACTCTGATTATCCTTCATGAAACACAGACTGACATCATTAGCTGACAGAGAATATCATTAACACAGATGTTCGTCACATTTTGCTGGTGCTAATTTGACAAAATGTCAACAAATACAGACTTACTGAATTTGTGGTAATCCCCAAAGCATTATGGGAACTGTGAGGTGGGGCCAACAGTGTCACGACTTTGAAAACGCCCCTGCTGCTTCATAGTTTTAACGTGACGTCACATCCCGTCACCCAGCCACCTTCCACTTGGAGGCCAAAACAAGTCTTTCTTCTGCTGTTTTTGTATTTTTGACGGACGCCGCGAGCAGCTCGAGCTGACAGGAAGTCAGACACAGAAACAGCATAAAGAATGTGGTCGATTTTTCAAAATAAAACACCCTGTGCAGATTTAAAAGCAGCCAAAAGGGAAACAATTTAAACTACGTAGCATATTTACATATTTAGAAGCACATAAACCAGAAGAATGACCAAATCTGAGCAAGTTAACAAGTTCTGCGTGGAGAACAGACTAAAACAGCGGCTGCAACATGACGGCGCCGTAGAGAGAGAAGAGTGTGTGTTCTGTTCCAATCATAAACTCTTGACATTCATCTGAAGCTGTGTGTTTTCATGCTCGTCCTCACACTCTTGATATGCAGCCTTCTCTCCATCTGTGCTCCACCCTTTGTTGCCATGTTTGAACGTCTATCTCCTCCACCGCCTGACACCTCCTCTCTCTCTCTCCTCTCTCCCCCCTTTCTCCTCCCTCAGTGAGAGTCCATTCAGCGAGCCGGGGGCGTTGGAGGAGGCTGAGCCCGATGGCGGCACCGAGACCCAGACCAGCGACGAGGGTACGCACGACCTTTGACCTTCACACACACACACACACACACACACATACACACCGCCCACACGCTTCCCCATCCCTCTGTGTCCTGCTGGTGGTGCTGATGGTGGTGGTGGTGGAGAGGCGTTGCTACGGCAACAGCAGCCATGGAGACATCTCACCCTCCACCCTCCCTCCCTCCCCCCTCGTCTCTCTATCTGAATTAATAGAAAAGACTTTTTAACGCTCTTGTCTGATTGGTCGAGCCGTGAGAGGAACAAAGCCGCAGAGACGGCTGATTGACAGGTTCAGGTTCACCTCTATTTCCACGTCTGCCTCTTATCTTCATCCCCCCCTCACCTCCCCCCGTCTCTCTCTCTCTCTCTTGGCAGAGGGTGAGGCAGTGGAGGCGGTGGCGAGGTTCGACTACGTGGGCCGGTCGGGCCGCGAGCTCTCCTTCAAGAAGGGAGCGTCCCTGCAGCTCTTCCAGCGAGCGTCACATGACTGGTGGGAGGGGCGGCACAACGGCAACCACGGCCTCGTGCCTCATCAGTACATCGTGGTGAAGGACAGGCGAGTGCACACACACACACACACACACACACCTATTAATTTATATGTTTTTATTTGTGTATCCATTTAAACTATAAAATAACCTAAATATTGTCAAAGACGTGGATCATCGAGCTGAATGACGCCTGGTTGCTGAAACAAGCCATCTGTAACAGCACCCACCTGTCAATCAAAGCGTCCACGCTCTTAATCCTGCATAACTTTAAGCCTTAATATAATCTGAACAGGTGAGTTGTATATAAATTCACCCTCAGTACAGTTGTCATGAACGGGGAAATTAGCTATAGAGACCAAAACTGTTTTTTGTACCAGGCTGTAAACATGTTTATTTCTGCTGTGAAGTTGGACATTTGAACATGGGGACTTATGGAGACTGACTCACTTCTGGAGCCAGCCTCAAGTGGACGACAAGAGGAACTGCAGTTTTTTGGCACTTCCTGTGTTGACTTCACTTCACAGCCACAGAAGTTGCCGCTTGGTCTAGCCAAAGAGTTTAGTTTGTCCGTCTTGGGCTACTGTAGAAACATTAAACATGGTTATGAATATTATATTCTGTAATTAAAATCTGACACACTGCACCTTTAAAAGAAATAAAGTACAGATTGTGCTTTATTATATTTAGAAAGTCATGTTGTAACATGTAGGTAATAAAAATTTTAGTTTAGCTTTTGGTTTGTAAAATGTCACCAGATAAACGTTGAGGGAGAATTTGTGTCGCAGATGTTTATTTATTCAGACTCTCACATAAAACATCCTGCTGCCCCAAATGTTCACTAGAGCACAAAATGTGGAGCCGGATGACTCCACCGCTGAAAATAGTCCCCAACGAATCCACCAGTTTGAGTGATGTTTAATAAAAACTACAGAGTTTTTGGAGAATTACTGATAAATAAATTGTTTTTGTTTTTATTACCTACACAATGAAACAAACGTTTCCCTACTTAGTTTTTGGCTTCCCATTATTTACTGGAAACTGGAACGTCCTCTTCTCCTCTGCCGTTGTGTCCATAGAGGCTGCTGAGCCCGGTTACATTTCCCGCTTGCCCAACTCCTGTTCTGGCACAACACCAGCTCCGCTCTCCCATCAGCATTCCCTGTAAACCTCCTCTTCTTCTTCCCGGTGGTCCAAAACGCCTCTAACATGAGCTAACAGCAGCTAACAAACTGAGCTAACATTAGCTAACAGCAGCTACAGTTGTCAGCAGTTTACTTCACTGTCCATCAGGAAACTCTGTAAATCACAGAGAGTTGAGGCGGAGCAGCCGGAGGACATCAGAGGGAAAACCAGAAAACATTTTCTCCATAAAATATGATCCAGTTTCACCAAAATCAGTGAAATAGTTGGTGGTGTGTGACTTAAAGCGCTATGTACCCGGAGTTTAAAGACTTTGTGCACGTTCCGTTTGATTCATCGGCAGGTTGCGGTGATGGATTTGGGGGATTTGTTGCCCACTGGATTGCACAGCTTGTTGATTAACAGACTTATTGGACTGAAGGAGTCGCTAACCACACGCTATTGATCAGCTAATTGATGATTGGTGTGTTGTGTTGGATCAGCTCTCCTGTTTCAGGAGTGATTTGTCCTAATAGAGTGTGTGTGTGTGTGGTGTGCTTAGGGCTGACGCCATGTCCGATACACTCAGTCAGAAAGCGGACAGCGACGGAGGAAGCAGCAGCACCGACGACAAGAGATCCAGGAGCGAGCTGAGCTCCCCGACCGACATCAGACCACCAGAGACCTACAACAGGTCCGTCATGTAAGACACCTTCCATTATCACCAGACGAGACGGGATTGTTGACGTTGAAGCCATTTTCATCTTGTTCTCTCACCTCTAAAAATACCTGCGAATGTCATCGTGCTGTCATCACAGCTGCCTCTCGTGTGACTCTCATGTGTTTCCCCGTCTGCAGACACTTTTCACTTTGAATCCGAACAAATATCTGATTATTGAAACACTCCACGAGGAGTCTTTAACTGGTTTTAACGGTCTTAGTTTAAGACCGATGCTTCGATATGACCTACATGAACAAACAAGACCGTCAGAGAGAAGATGGGTTTATTCAGTTCAGTTTATTTGTCATATTTAGGTTAACAGAGAGTCAATGAACAATGAAATGTGTTGGAGAAAACCAGGTCAGCTCAGCATTCAGAGCACGAGACGTAGAAGATAAAAATAAGCTGAAGGAATAGAGTGATATGAATAAAATATAACAAAACAAGCGTTTGGTCCATATTTTGCAGGCAGCGTGTTTGACATCATCTAATCATCCTCTGCTTCATTCAATCATCCGTCACTCCTCCGTCATTAATGAGTTAGCGTCAACCTGAGCTAACAGCGTTTGTACTTCCTGTTAACAGCCACAGGAGGAAGCGGACCGACGGTTTATTCCGCCGCCCCCTCGGCCGCTCTAACGACAGCCACTGCCACGGTAACGGAGGTGTGATGGAGCGAAGCTCTCCACCCGTGACTGGTCACTTTAGTCCCAGGGAGCTGCTGCTGGGACGGGGTCAAGGCTTGACTCCGCCTCTTGACAGCCCGGAACGCCGCCGCCGCTCCGCCGCAGCTGTGACCATGACGGTGAGCCGACACGATTCGCTGCGGAGGCCGGAGGACACGCCCATCCGGCGCTCGAGCAGCGGGCAGCACGGGTTCGGCGACTCCCATCGCTCCAGAGCGCTGGACCCCGACACGCTGGCACAGGTAGAGTTAATTGACTTAAAGAGACAGCGTTAATTAATCCGTGTGGTGACAGTGAATGACTCTTTAACCGCCCTGCAGGACATCGAGGAGACGGTGACGGTGGCTCTGGGCGAGCTGAGGCAGCTGGAGCGTCAGGGCTGCCGGCCGGCTCCCGACGTGGTGCTGGACACTCTGGAGCAGGTGAAGAACGGCCCGATCACCACCTGCTCCTCCGAGTCTCCGAGCCCCCACAGCACCCCGAGTACCCCGGGCACGCCGGGAACCCCCGGCACCCCCGGGACTCCCGGGACGCCCGGCACCCCTGGCACCCCGAGCCCCCTCAGTCCTCTGAGCCCCATCAGCCCGCTCCCCGGACCTCCGCCTGGACCTCCGAGACCGGCCAACCCTTCCCCGGACGCCCTGGGCTCTTTTAAACCCGTGGCAGCCGCCCGAATCGGGGCTCCGCTGCGGCCCCCGGCCCTCAGGCCTAAACCTATGATCCCACCTAAGAGCAGCACCCCGCCTCTGCCCCCACCGCTGGACAAATCCTGCACCATGTGAGCCAAACCAGGCCGATTAAACACGGCCAAAATCAGGCCGACCCGGGCCAAAAATGGGCCAGAAGAGGAGATCAGGGTACTGCTTAATGTTTATAATCAACATGAGGGTAGAAACGGTAGGAAAGAGAAAAAGGTTTTAATGTAGTAATAAACTATAATATATGACATGACCTATGATATGATATGCCATGATATTTATGTGTCGTCAGGTTGGTGTGTACTCTCTTGGTGTGTAGGAGTTTACTTTCTCCATGTATCGAAGCATTTATCAAAGGTTAGCTGATAAAGAGACACAGGAAGAGCGTAGGCAGAGCATCCTGTCAGAGAAACGTGGGGAGTGTAGTTCAACTCCAGTAAAAATGTAGTTTTTAAAAGTGACGTGAATGTTGGCTGTACTGTACCGAAGATAGGCGGCTAGGCGTTAGCTCGAAGCGCCAAAAAAATAAAAATAAAAACAGGCTGCTGTTTCCTTGAAGACTTTAAAGATCGGCTGCTGTATCTGTAACGGAGAGACTCTGACGTGTTGAGGAGGACAAACGGCCAAACGATGGTTCAACAACAACGACAACGTGTGACTTATAATTTATTTTTTTATTTTACACTCGGTTCAGCTGCTAAAAAGCTCACTTACACCTCAAAACCACGAAACGCCTCTTGAGGTCGTCGGTGACACCAAACTCACATTATTTAAACGTCCAGCTATTTAAATGAATGTTTCCAGTATTTAACGACTGTTCAGCCATTTATTGAATGTTCGGCGAGCTGCTGCGGCGACTCGCTAAACTTTTTAAAACAGCCTTCTCGTGTTATTTTTTGTTTGTTTGTCGGGGAGGGACGGGAGGGGAGGAGACCCAAACCGGAGCTTCAAACAGGGTGTGATGGGATGTTGGGTTGTGGGTGGGTGGTATGATTTTATTCTTGTTTGTGTGCATTTGCGAAATCCTACCGGGCACGCGACACGTTACGAGCAGATTTTTGACGGACGCCGCGAGCAGCTCGAGCTAACAGGAAGTCAGACACAGAAGACGGCACACGGTTTTCAAAATAAAACACCCCGTGCAAACTTCTGATCATGAAAAAAAAATATTTAGAAGCACGTAAACTGACCAAATCTGTTAACAAAAATCTGAAGGATAAAATGTTCCTGTTATCTGGAAATCCAGCCAGTACAAACATGTTAACACGTTGTGTACATGTTAACGCATCGCTTAACAACGTGTCGTCAAGCGTCCATGTTGACGACACGTTGTTAATGCGTCATGAGTGTGTGAATAACGTGCAAGTGACGCGTGAACAACGCGTTAACATTGTCAACGCGCTGCTTACGTGTTGACAGCGCGTTAACGGATTAACGACGTATTAGTGACGTACATGTCAACAAGAAGGCGACAACCTCCATGGCTGGGAAATGAGCGCGGCAGTGCCAAAAAAGTTGCAGTAGCTGCAGTTCCTCAAACGTCCACTTGAGGCTGGCTCCAGAAGAAGTGAGTCAGTCTCCATAGGTCCCCATGTTAAAATGTCCAACTTCCAACATGTCCCACTAGATGGCTTGTTTGAGCAACCAGGCGTCATTCAGCCCGCGTCAGGTCCACCGATGATCCATATTTTCAGCTTCAAAACTGACGTCACGTATACGTGAAAATTACGTAACGGCCGCGACTTGACGTGACGTAAACGTGCTCGGTGGGGTTTCGCTGTAAGAAGAAGTGTGTGTGTGTGTGTGTGTGTGTGTCCTGCTTGCCTGCCCTTGTTCTGCTCCCTTGTTATAAGTGCAGACGCACTAGAATAGCGATAGACGATAGATAATTCATGCCTGCCTTGAGTGCCAGAACACGCAAGTGCAAGTTTGGGGGAAGGGGGGAGGGTTAAAAAAAAAAAAAGCATGCCACTTTTATTGTGTGTGTGTGTGTGTGTGTGTGTGTGTGAATAATGGTTTACCTGCTTGTGAAGTCACTGAAGTCACTAGTTAACCTTAAATTCACAATAAGCTAACAGGGTGGGGCTCCGCGTGTGTGAACGCCCAAAAAAAAAAAAATATATTAAAACAACAACACTTGAACAGCACACTGAATGTGGCCTCCAACCGGGCTGGTAACTGATGTGTGTGTGTGTGTGTGTGTGTGTGTGTGTGTGTGATTAAACATGACATGCCGATGTGTGTGTGTGTGTGTGTGTGTATGTGAAAGTGCCTTTTTTTTAAACCCTTGTCTTTTTTGGGGGGAAAGTTGTGAATCCACTCACGCATGTCCTGAACGAAGAGCAGCAGCACTCTGAATGAAATAATCATAAAGTGTTTTAGTAGATTTAACTGAATTCTGACTTCTAGCATTAACCCATTGTGACATTGCACTTTGATGTATAGGATCGTGTACTTGGCATGTAGCATCATAAACATGTTTGGTGCATTTTAACTCAAAAAGAAGGGATGTGTTTCATAATAAAAGTTTTTTTTTTCGTCCGTTAGTGTTGCTGTATTTGGAGCTTCCTAAAAAAGACGAGCTCACACATAGCCAAATGGATTGTATCGACGTGTTGTATTTATATTATAAATAAATCAGAAACATAAATTAGAATTCGAGTCATGAACTGATTAAAAACTTTAAATGAAATGTCGCTAAATGTTTTTTTTGTTTTGTTTCTTTTTTTGGTTTTTGAACACTCAATAAATCCAAGTGTGTTCTGTAAATCTGTCTTTATTTATTTTTTCCTCAGTCGTCCACTTGAGGCTGGCTCCAGATGTGAGTCAGTCTCCATAAGTCCCCATGTTCACGTACATTCACTCTGGTAATGTACTTGTAAGCAGTTTTGAGGTATTTGTACTCGAGTATTTCCATTTTATGCTACTTTATATGTCGACTCCACGACCACAGTTCAGACTCTTTTTAAGGAGTATTTATTGACAGTACAGGGTAGCACTTGCTACTGGCCATATCATTTATCGTAAGAGAGCTTCTTCCCATTCTTATGCGACCAACAGTCGATATTTAAACACGCTTCAACCTCCATGACTGTGAAGTGAAGCCAACAAACTGCAGTTCCTCTTGTCGTCCACTTGAGGCTGGCTCCAGAAGTGAGTCAGTCTCCATAAGTCCCCATGTTGAAATGTCCAACTTCACAGCAGAAATAAACATGTTTACAGCCTGGTACAAAAAACTGTTTTGGTCTCTATAGCTAATTTCCCCGTTCATGACAACTGTACTGAGGGTGAATTTATATACAACTCACCTGTTCACATTATATTAAGGCTTAAAGTTATGCAGGATTAAGAGCGTGGACGCTTTGATTGACAGGTGGGTGTGTTACACGTGGTTTGTTTGAGCAACAACGGATACGCCGTCCGTTCTGATGCATCAGTTAATTAATTCTTCATTTAAATGGTTATACAAATAAAAATATAAATTAGAAGGAGGTGTGAGTGTCTGTCTGTGTTTCGCCTGTTTTTTCACATGTACTTATTAGTAACCCAACTGTCATGTGATCTGCACGATTAAGAAGCTGACAGCAGCAAACAGTTTGTATTTTATGCTTGTTAATAAATGATTTGATTTTAATTGATACATATCAAACATCTTTTACAGGTTCTCCAGTTCAAACATTAAATAAACTTTAATTAACAGTCAGCGATCTTTGGTGGACAAATTCTGCACTTACTCACCAACATCGGACAATTCTCTGATAAAAACCTGATTAACTTTTATGTCCGTTAATTAATTAACTGTTGAGTAAATGAGTCCTGATGTTTCGTCGTCTCAAAGCTTTATTCAAATTGCATCGACACAGGAAATATGAGCTAATAAAAATAAACACGTTAAAACAATAACTGAATTAAAATCACTGATGTGAAATGAACAAAAGGATCAGCTGACGTCAGATAAATTCACAGTGGTTGAAACGCCGCGTCTCTTTGGTCTGAAACTTTGTTTTTTGGTTGGACCGCACAAACAGTTCCCGAGAGAAGATTCGTGTTCCGCGTTCTCAGCCCTTCGATCCGGGCTTCAGCGTGCTGAACGGTTTGGAGTTTCGCAGCGAGCCAGAGATCTCCTGCAGGAAGGCGGCGATGTGCAGATCCTTCTCCGACTTCCTGCCGTCGAAGATCACCACCAGCGTGAAGTGCGGCTCGGGCCGCGTCAGGTAGTACGTGCTCTGGACTTTGTCGTCGTAGAAGTGCACCACCTTGTCCAGAGTGTTGAGCTCGGCGGCACGGTCGCCCATCATCATGATGACGTTCGGCCAGTGCGTGAGCGGCCGCTCTCCCGACGGCAGCGACACCACGGCGGGGAACTGCTCCACGCCCTTTGGCGCCTCTCGGTAGGAGTGCGGGTGGTGGTAGCCGTGACCTTGGAAGCTCTCCGAGCCGCGGTTGTCGAACACCAGCGACACGTTGCTGGCGTCGTGTTTGCGGATGAACGAGCTGATCTTGCCGTGGTAGTCCGGCGCCGTGCGGGCGGTCAGAGCTCTCATGTCAGCCGGCGCCGTCTGCCGGCTCAGGGCTTCGTGGAAGTAGAAGCTGAACTTGGCGAGGAGCACCGCCTGGAAGCGCTGCAGCCACACGTACAGGTGCGGAGGCTGCACGGCCTTCTGGGACTGACCTCCGAACAGATGCTTGCGCGTCTCTTTCTGCCGCTGGAACAGCTGACCCCAGGCGGTGAGCTTGGAGTTGGCGCCGTGGAGGCTGAGCAGAGCCGGCAGGAAACTCCACTCCGACACCTGAGCCTGGCAGCGCAGTAACTGGGTCACCACGTCTACCTCCGTCTGGAAGCCCTCCTCCACCCGGCCCAGGATGGGGTGGTGGAACCTGGAGGAGGAGGTTAGTAGATAAACATTAGCATGAATGCAAAGACAGCCGCTGACCTCGTTTGTAGTGACCTGAAAGCAGCTGTCTGAGAACACACACACACACACACACACACACACACACACACACACACACACACACACACACACAAGAACGTCACCTTCACCCTTCAGCGTACGGTCGAGTCAGTGATGCGACCGGCTGCAGATCAGTCGTTCGTGTTCCTGCTGCAGTCGCGGACACGTTTTTTTTTTTGCTGACGCGTCTCCGGAGGGAAAAAGTGGAATCCTTACATTTGCCGGATTAAGCAGAAAGTTTTTCTCGTCCAGCCTCAATATGTCATCCTGTCCTCTGAGTTTCTGTCTTCTCTCTCTCGTTAGTTTCTTTGAGTTCAGAGTCAGGACAAAAAGAGCTCATAGTACCACACTAGAACACTGCAGGGTTCCTGTAGGCGAGCCTTCAGCTGTGAAGCTCACAGGATCAGACTCACACTGCAGCGGTGTGTCTGTTTGTTTTGAACGTAACCGCTGTGAAACAGTCAGAAAATAACTTTTTATTTCTCTGATTTTATCGAGGCCACAAACCAAACTAAACTTCTTTGATTTTCTATTTTGCAGCGCAAATTTCAGTCAGACATTGTCAGACATTTAGAAGCTGCTTCATGAAATTTCAGTCTGCTCTTCACCTGAACACACTCATGTCCCGTTAATACATGTTACTAACTTAAAGTCTTCCTTTGAGTTTTTCGGCTTTCTAGTCTAGTCACCGGGGCGGCTGTGGCTCAGGAAGTAGAGCGGGTCGTCTGCTAATCAGATGATCGGCGGTTCGATCCCCGGCTCCAACTGAACCCCGAAGGCTGCGCGGTTATCTCCTAAAACTGATGAGCAGTTGGCACCTTGCATGGAAGCATACACCGGGATCGAGAACTGTGGTTGCGCTTGCTGCTGTGGTCCTGCCGGACGACCACCAAGTATTGTTATTTTTACTACTATTACTACTTATTCCTGTTTTTATACTTGTAGTTCTAACTGTTATTGTCCATCTTTGTCTCTCTTCCTCTCAAACTCGACTCATCAGACGTCCGTCCACCATGATCCGGGTTCTGCTCGAGGTTTCTGCCTCTTAAAGGAACTTTTTCCTCGCCACTGTCGCCAAGTGTTTGCTCATGGTGGGAACTGTCAGGTCTCTGTATGAGTACAGTCTAGACCTGCTCTATATGCAAAGTGTGATGAGTTAAAGTTCTTCTTTTTCCTAAAACTGTCCCTGCTGTAAAGAAACGAGCGTCTGAATGATGAAAAACAGATTTGTAAGAGAGAATACGTCACGCACTTGGTGCTGTATTTGTGCAGGACGGCCTCCAGCGTGGTGACCAGCTCCTCCGAGTTGATGCTCTTCTGGCTCCCCAGCGAGTGCATCTTCTCGTACAGGTCGGCCATCTCCATGCGCGCCTGGGTGAAGTGGCACAGCTGCTCCGACAGGTGTGACAGCAGGTCCTCCAGGTAGGACGCCGAGCCCGGCTGCCCGTGACGCCCCGTCGTCACCACCTTCCTCAGCTCGTTGTACAGGGAGGTGTAGATGGTCCGGATGGAGTCTTTGCGGCTGAAGAAGGACTGACCGCCTGCACAGAGAGAGAGGGTGGAGATGGTTGACTTCTTTTATAAGCTGCAGCGCCATCTGGTGTTGGGAATATGTCGCTGCATGTGGGCTTTAAACTCACACACGTACATATGATGATTTATTTTACTATTTGCATAATAAAACAGCTGTTTTCACACATTTAAACTGAGTTTTGGACACATTTTAGGCGAGAATACATCAAGTTTAACCTCTTAAAACCACCTGATCTACTCTGTTTGTGTGATTTTAGGGCTGAAATATAAATAAATATGTAAATATCAGTATTTAATTCAGTTTATATGAATATTAAAGCTGTAATAAAGTCATTATTCACACTTTAAAGACCCTCCACAAAGGCTGGCCCATCATAAAGTGGATTAAACTTCATTTTTGCAGTGATTTATTGCGTTATTTCCTCCCTGTGAAACACATGAACGTTACCCATTTTCTGTCCCAGGAATGTCATGTGGTGGTACGCCTTCTCCGCGGCGGCCAGGTGAGCCAGAGCGGCCAGCAGCGCGGCCCAGATGGCCCCGGCAGCCCCGGCGCTCTTGCTGTTGTCCTTCTCCTTCTCCACGTAGTCCTTCGCCCGGTCGAAGGAAAACATGCCGAGCTGCGTGAAGAAGCTCTCCAGGATGGCTCGCTCCCGGGGAACCGGCCTCAGCTCCTCCACCTCCGTCATGTTGTCGCAGACGCTCCCCCGAAAAAAGTGACCGGCAGCCGGTCAGAGAGAGAGAGAGAGAGCGAGCTAACCCCGGTGAGCTAACCGCTGCTAACTAGCAGAGTGACGGTGTGATGGTTAGGTAAAGAAACTGTCATTATTTTAACAAAAATACAGAAAATTTGCAGCCTTTAAAACAGTTTGACATCTTATAAATCATACCACGTCATATAGATGTCAGTTAATTCCTCCAATATTCACTTAAAACGACTTTAATGTTAAAATTGTGCCTGAGTCCGGCTAACCGGCTAACCGACCGACGCCATATTGGGTGTACCGGATGTAAACACTACGGAGAGTCAAGAGTGCCAAAAGGAAAAGGTACGTTACGCAAAATCTGCAGTAAAACTGGACAGCTGTTTTCATAAGTAATAATGACAACTTTAAAAATAATTACGAACGAAATGGGATAGTAAATAAATAAATAGGGCAATTAATACAAATGTAAATAAATAAACACAGAATCATTTCAAATAAATATAATTTTATGTCACATTTTATAAATGAATTAATACCTACAAGTATATTTAATATACATTTTGGTGCATTTGGTGCAGCTACGGCACGACTGCCGGACACGGGCAGAATTTGGGGGTTATTTACTATCCCATTTCGTTCGTAATTATTTTTAAAGTTGTCATTATTACTTATGAAAACAGCTAACAAAAAATTAACGTGTGCAGGAAGACTCCACTGTAGACTGTGGGTTCTTTTATTTTATTCACATTTACAGATCTCAGGACACGTGTGGAAGTGGCAAAAACTGCAGTTCCTCTTGTCGTCCACTTGAGGCTGGCTCCAGAAGTGAGTCAGTCTCCATAAGTCCCCATGTTAAAATGTCCAACTTCACAGCAGAAATAAACATGTTTACAGCCTGGTACAAAGAACAGTTTTGGTCTCTATAGCTAATTTCCCCGTTCATGACAACTGTACTGAGGGTGAATTTATATACAACTCACCTGTTCAAATTATATTAAGGCTTAAAGTTATGCAGAATTAAGAGTGTGGACGCTTTGATTGACAGGTGGGTGTCATTACAGGTGGCTCGTTTGAGCGACAAGGCATTATTGAGCACGCACAAATACAGATTTGTGTACACATTTTCAGATTCCTTTAAATATTTACAAATCTCTTGAGATACATTTTCACATCTCTTCACAGAAATTGCAAATGATCCTTCTACAATAATCCCCCCACACAAATATTTTCACAGCAAAGCATACTGTACTTGACTTTGCCATTCATGCATGTGCACACGCTCCCTGAACATTTGTGGTTTTCTGGGTTTCCCCGCTGAGGGTTCGGGTAAGTGAGATTATTTCTGCTTCAGCGAGCCATCTGTGGAGTTTTAGACTCCAAACCAAATCCGATTGGTGCTGGTGGAAATGTAACAATGTCACATGATGGTTCTGTCAATAAGTCTTTGTGAGATAGTCGATATAATTAAGAAAAGAATCGTTATATTGCATCTTTCAGCCCCGACCCTGTAAAATTAGTTCTGAGAAAACCCCCAAAAAAGAAAGTAGTCATTGCTCATGAAATGATGACACCAGGACGCCAAAGCAATTACATGTTTTATAAACATTTGTGATGGTTAGAGGATTAAAAATGACTCTCTCAGCATGTACTAGATTAAACTGGCACAAAATCCGGTGCAAACATTCGTGTTTTATTACGAACTTTTGTGAGAAATGTCAGAAAGTTGTGGACGCTGACTTTTCCTCTGACGTTGGTTTTCGGTAAAATTTGAATAATTTTGGGATAGTCCTCTCAGGATGAACTGTAATCACTGTAGCGCAACAAAATTAGATTACAAAATTAATGATTTGACAACTACATATCCCATGAGTCTTTTATATAAGCATCCTATTAAAACTCTCTCTGGATCTCTGCTCCCCTTAAAAAGTGTCTACTGCTTCCAAATCCATCCTCCGTCTTCCTCGGTAGGTGACATCTTCTCTCTCTCCCTTTTTAATGAAATTAAATCCTTAATTTGTTATTTTTGTGTAAATAAATTGTTTGTTTTTTTGCACCAGGAAGAATTCATAATTTAGATTTAGTTGCTGAGAATCAAAATCAAGTCAATCAAAGACAATGAAGTCCTTCAGTCTGAGAGTGATAGCAGGTCTGAATCTTGTGGTTTGAATTTTAATGGTGGTTTGGATCATCTATTGTGCTTTTACACTCTGATTCCAAACATGTGTCCAAACATCATTCATCGTCTCGTCACAATGATAACTTTGCTTCATTCACATTGGTTCATTTTTCTGTATATTGTATCAGCCTGAAATATTCTGAACCGAACCTCATGCAGCAGGAAACGTAACAAATGTTTTAAACCAGTCTGTTCCTTTAAAACAAATATCCAAACAATTTCCTGAGAAAATCTGTAAAAAATCATGAACAAACATAGAAAGTTTTACTCGTCAGGTGGCTTCTTCTCTTCTTAGTTTCCTTCTCCAACGTCCTCTTCACTCTCTTCTCCTCTGTCATTATGTCCGGTTACACTGCCAGCTCACCCAGCTCCTGTTCTGGCACGACACCAACTCCGCACCCCGTCAGCATTCCCCTGTAAACCTCCTCTTCTTCTTTCTTTTTGGTCCAAAACACCTGTGGTACAAACACTAACACTCCCCCGGTGTTCTGAGCTCACAGTGCGGGCAGCCCGGCTAACAAACTGAGCTAACATTAGCTAACAGCAGCTACAGTTGGCAGCAGTTTACTTCACTGTCCATCAGGAAACTCTGTAAATCACAGAGAGTTGGTCCAGGAACGTAATGCTTTATGGCACTAAGTTACACAGTGCTTAGTGGAACAATAACAGAAAGTAACATTTGCACTTTGGAGCATTAAACAGTAAACACACACACACACACACACACACACAGTAGGTAGTTCACCTGGTGCAAGTACCACATATACGTGTACATGTCAGGTCTTTACTGTAGTGACCCGGGTTTGGATCCGGCCGTGGCTCATCATCATGTCATCCTCTCTGTGTGCCTTTGAGACAGAACTCTGTTTGTGCTCTTCTGTTTCCGGGAAGAAAGCTGTTTCCCATGTGATCACGGAGTACAGGCAGCATCTTGTGCACGGCTTTAAACTACGTGACGATCAGGGCCGGGTAAGGCAGCGTTATTTGTATAACACAATTCATATACCAGGGGAATTCATTGTGCTGTACTGGGTAAGAAAATGCAGCAAAGTACAGGAATTATATGAGGGCGATGAGGTTCATGATATATATTTCCCCGACTCCTGAAAGGCTCGTACATCACGTCCACTGTAATCAATCTGAACGGGTCATTTAGCAGAGGAAGCTCATGAGTGTGTGTGTGTGTGCGCGTGCGTGTGTGTGTGTGTGTGTGCAGTTGTTAGTGTTACACACTGAGGACATTGTGTCTGCACTGCAGCTTTATATATATTTCATCCTGTATTTTTGGCTGAGACCAGCCTTTTTGAGACAAAGCAGTACATGCATTATCACATATTTAAACAGTGTGTGTGTGTTTACATCTGAAGTCTTACAGTGTTCATTAAAACTCAAAATAAACTGTGAGACGCAGCAAAAATCTTTTTGTCTGATGAGTAAGACTGAATCTATGTTAAACGAAGAGTTTCTGGCACAAGTTTTATTCTATATATTCAGACTTTCATTCTATATATATATATATATATATATATATACACACACACACACTTTAAATATATAGAATAAAAGTCTGAATATATAGAATCAAAGTTTCATTCTATACCTTTAAAATTTCACTCTATATACTCAGACTTTCTTTCTATATATTTGCAATTTAATTCTATATATTTAAACTTTAATTCTGCATATTCAGACTCTCATTTATTCTATATATTTACAGGTTAAATCTATATATTCAAAGTTTCATTCTGTACCTTTAAACTTTAATTCTAATTTCATTCATTATATACATTCAGACTTTCATTCTATATATTTAAACTTTCAATCTATATATTTAAACTTTTATTCTATATATTCAAGTTTCATTCATTCTATATATTCAGACTTTCATTCTATATATTTAAACTTTTATTCTGTATATTTAAGTTTCATTCATTCTGTATATTCAGACCATCTCTCTATATATTTACAATTTCATTCTATATATTCAGTTTCTCGTTCTATACATTCAAACTTTCATTCTATATATTTAAACTTTCATTCTATATATTTAAACTTTCAATCTATACATTCAGACTTCTATTCTATATATTTTAACTTTCATTCTATATATTCAGACTTTCAATCTATATATTTAAACTTTTATTCTATATATTTAAGTTTCATTCATTCTGTATATTCAGACCATCTCTCTATATATTTACAATTTCATTCTATATATTCAGTTTCTCTTCTAGACATTCATTCATTCTATATATTTAAACTTTCATTCTATATATTTAAACTTTCAATCTATATATTTAAACTTTCATTCTATATATTTAAACTTTCATTCTATATATTTAAACTTTCATTCTATATATTCAGACTTTCATTCTATATATTTAAACTTTCATTCTATATATTTAAACTTTATTTCCAGATACTGAATTTGGGTGAATTGAGCCAAGATGGCGCCGGCTGACCTGTGTCTCCATAGCAACAGCGGCCGGTTGCTCTGTCCCTTTAAGAGCCGTCCACGGTTTGCTGTTTGCGGAAGTGGGTCCGTTAATGAAATGTCTCGGTCTGTTCGCCTCCGGTGACAGAGTCAAACACGCGGTGATGTCGGTTCATTGGCTCGTTACTCCTCCGGTCACCGTGTTTTAGTTGAGGTTAGTTAAGCTGTAGGTTAAGTTTAGTCCAGTTTAGGCCAGTTTAGTCCAGTTTAGTCCAGTTTAGTTCAGTTTAGTTGAGTTTAGTTGAGCTAACGTCACGTTAATCAGTGTTAGCCTGTTAGCTGGAGGTCACGATGGCTCCGCAGATAACCGGTGAGTTTATTTACACACAGACGGTTTAATTAAAACAAGTTGATCATGTTAACTGTTCAAATGTTAAATATAGTTTAAGTTTTTATTTATAATAAACGGGACGCGTGTGCACGTTAGCTGCTGGCTGACCTCGTGCAGAGAAGCTGCTCTGTGTTTTATCATTAATATAACCGTTTTATTCTTTTAATGGAAGTTATTTCTTCATGTGTCGTCCTAATGTTTGCACTCATAATGTCTGAATGCAGCCTGCTGGTTCAGACAAGCACGCAGAGGTGTTAGAGCAGAATGGGACGGTGCCAGTGAGATAGAATAAGAGAAAAAATAAAACACGGAACAAGGACACTTAAAACACAAGAAACAGGTAGATAAGGTGCAGTGGCAAGATGATGGTAATGTTATTGTTAATAACAGTATATAATAATAATAATAATATATTTACAGAGATACACATAGATTTCTGTGTGTTCTGGACCTGAACTTCTCCTGATATTTCCTGTTTGGAGCCACGACTGCAGAGTTTATTAATAATTAATTTGACCTTTGTTCAGATTAGATTAGATTAAACTTTACTGTCACTGAACAAAGTACTTGCAGTAATAAAAGCAGTTAAACATCTAACCAGAGTGCAGAGTACATATGAACAGGATATATGAATATAGTGCATGTATAAATATGAATATGCTGTAGGATATATGCAGTATAAGCAGCATGGACACGTTGTGATGAATATACTACAATACATACAGAGGTTTGTGATGAAACGACCAAAATAAACGTTTAACAGCTGATCTTGTGGTCGTGTATTTAAATATAAAGTCCCGTGTGCTCTTAAAGTTTCTCCCGTCACAGCCAGTGTGTGTGTGTGTGTGTGTGTGTGTGTGTGTGATTCAGTGTCTGACATCAGTTCATCATTTTTTAACATCTGGAGCAGCTGTGAGCGCCCCGACCTCTAAAACCTCCAGCTCGTATTTTAGATACATTTGACACAGCCGTGTTACTTTGATGTGAAACAGATATATCAGTTTACGTCAAATGATGCTGTAATTTCTTTATTTTTTATCCTCCACACGCTGCTGCCACGTTTAAACTTTGTCTCTCCTTCTTTGCTGGATAGTAGAGGGTGAAACGAGGGGGTTGCAGTCCACAGCTGCTCCGCTAGGAGCCTCTGAATCCCGCAGACTGTTCTGTGAATAACGTTTATGTAACGTCCCATCAACCATTCCTAGAAAACATCATCAAACTTTCTCAGTATTTTGTCTGTCGCCGTCTTCATTCAGCTCAGTGTCGCTCTGTGTGTTCGTCCTCTGGCCGTCCACGCCTCCCTGCAGCGTCCCGCCTCCGTCCTCTGCTTCATGGTAGCACCGACCACACACACACACTCTGACACACACACTCTGATGTCCTCTGCTCTGCAGCTCGTCACGATGGACTCTGAGAACGACGTCCTGATAAAAGAGAGCATCAAGATGATGACCGACATGATCGTCCTGTGCGCCACGCTGGCGCTGTCCCTCTTCTTCTGGGTCGTCTCGTTGACCATCAGCACGTATTACGGTGAGCCGCCTGCTGTTTTAAACCTTTTTCTACAGACGTGAAAAATGTCTTCACACACGTCTGACTGCTCTGAACTCTGCACTGTGTTTTGGTTTGTAACTTAAATGCTCGTCGCCATCATTCATCACGGTCAGGTCGCATTACGTGCGGTCAGACAGTCTGACACACAGACGATGATCTGCATCAGTGATTATGACGGTGGTCTCTGTGTGTGTTTGTTTACAGGCACGCTGCAGCCTGTGTCTCCATGGCGATGGCTGTTCTCCATCCTGGTCCCCCTCGTGATGACGGTGAGAGCGCTGAAGAGACGAAGTCTGGACCGGACGGGAGCTCTGGGAGGTGAGTCCACGACGTGAACGCGACCCCTGCAGACCGCCTCGGCTCTGTGGAGCGTTTATGTTTCTTTTAGCTCTTTGTTTTGGTTTTCTGACATCGCCTACACCTCTTCCCATTGGCTCCCCACACTTTACGCCCATATTTGGGCGTCTCAAATGCAGAGAAAAAGATGTTTTCGGACACTGATGCGTTTTAATGAAGAGTCGTGATGGTTGCTAAGGTTTCCCAGCAGGTTTGTCATACTGTTCCTGGTTGCGAGGGAGGTAAAACGTGGTTGCTAAGGTGGTTTCTGTGTGTTGAACAGTTCGTAGTAGTTTGTAGCCGAGAGTGTGTGTTGTCCTTTTATGAGTTTGTTTTTGTGGAGTAAAGTCAAACATGCCTCCGCAAAACAACAGTGTGTTTTGTTTGGGACTATTTTCAGCGGCGGATTAAGATATACAAACATTATGACTGTCGAGACATTCAGAGAAAACTTTCTGACGGACCCTCGTGCCAAAAAAAAAAAACTTCACAGACTGAAGTGAAACTCCTTCAGATCAAACTCATGATCTTCAAAAAGTTTTCATGGACGTGGAATTGATTAATTTGGACCACAAAGACGGGAAAAAAAAATCACATTTCCAACGTCATCGAATAAGAAAAGCTGAAAGGACTCGATTGTGAGGTGTCGTTTATCAAAAATCTCTCCAGTGAATTCATGAAATTGAATCAAAGACACGCTGAACTGTTCGACACAGAAATCACCTCTGCGGTTCACTAGTCAGATGATCGGCGGTTCGATGTCTGGCTCCTCCGCGAGGTCATGTGACGTGTTTGGTGTCTCCTCAGCTCTCCTGGTCGGCTTTGTGTTGACGATGGCCAACTACAGCTTCTTCTCGTCCCTGCTCGCCTTCTTCATCACCTCGTCGAGGCTGACGCGTTGGGGCGGAGAGAAGAAGAAGAAAATAGATCCCGAGTACAAAGAAGGTGAGCGGCGTGACGCGGCGTGACGCAGCGTTTATTTTTCTGTCTGTTTTTAAAATTTTTTACGTGTGTTTGTGTCAGGCGGTCAGAGGAACTGGGTCCAGGTCTTCTGTAACGGAGGAGTTCCCACGGAGCTTGCTCTGCTTTACATGATCGAGGTAATTACCCATGATGCATCGTTAAATAAATCACATGGTCGTGTTTGAGGGTGGAAGTTTACGTCTCCGAATTTTTCAGGTGGGTCCGGGTGAGATCCCCGTCGACTTCAGTAAACAGTACTCCGCCTCGTGGATGTGCCTCTCTCTTCTGGGTGCGCTCGCTTGCAGCACTGGGGACACCTGGTCGTCCGAGGTGGGGCCAGTCCTCAGCAAATCACAGCCGAGGCTCATCACCACCTGGAAGGAAGTCCCAGCAGGTGAGGCGCCGCCGCCACCGCCTCCTCCTGGACAACCGTTTGTCCGTTCTGCCCTACATATACTCTGTTTAAAGATGTACGGACTTATGGAGACTGACTCACTTTAATAGGTCTAATAAGTGCTGACAAAAATTGAAAGAGATTTGTAGAATTTTTTTATTTTATTTTTGGAAAGTTAAGTCAGAATTTTGAAATTTTTTGGGAGAAAGTCGTAATTTTCCAAAAAACTGAAGTTGCATTTTTGTGGGGAAAAAAATGTAACTTTAAAAATATATATCATTTTTTGAAAGTTGTACTTTTTTTGCATTTCTTTTTTTTACCAAAATGCAACTTTAGTTTTTGGAAAATTACAACTTTCTCCAAATTTCAAAATTGACTTGACCAAAATTTATATTTTTTTTTTTTTTTTTGCAACTTTACTTTCTCCAAAAAAAATTCTAAATTCTGACTTAACTTTTTTTAAAAAAAGTGGAAAAAAAAAAAAGATTTTTTTGAAAGTAAAGTCAGAATTTTGAAATTTTTTTGAGAAAGTCGTAATGCAACTTTAGTTTTCGGAAAATTACGACTTTCTCCAAAAAATTTCAAAATTCTGACTTTACTTTCAAAAAACAAAAGTTTTTTCCCATTTTTTTTAAAGTTGCATTTTTTAATTATTTTTTTTTCAACTTTACTTTCTCCAAAAAAATTCAAAATTGTGAAAAAACATTAAATATTTTCAAGGGGAAAAAAAGTGAATATTTTGTGAATAAAGTTGAAAATTGAGCATGTTTTAATTAAATTGTAATAAAGTCAAATTTTTCTGCAATCATTGAACATTAAAATAAACATTTAATGTCACAACTTTATTCTCCAAATATCACAATTTTCCTTTTTGAATTGCTGTCCTACATGTCTCTGTTAAAGATGGGTTGCATTGTGGGTAATGTAGTCTTTGATGCTCCAGGAACAAACGGAGGAGTCACTCCCGTCGGATTGGTCGCCAGCTTCCTGGGTGGGCTCGCAGTGGGCGTGGCTTACTTCCTAACGCAGCTCCTGTTGGTCAGCGACCTGCACGCGGCCGACCCACAGTGGCCCATCATGCTATACGGCGGCGTGGCCGGCCTGCTCGGCTCGATGCTCGACTCGTTCATCGGTGCGCACATGCAGTACTCAGGTAGGTCGCGATGAGCGAATCAAACGCACCTTTATTGACGTCCAGTAGCACTGAGTTTTTTTTCATCTTTCTCTGCTTTCAGGCTTCGACTCGAGCGTTGGGAAGGTGGTGAGCTACGAGTCGGCGACCACGACGCGGATCTGCGGGAAGCCGATCTTAGACAACAACGCCGTCAATCTGTTCTCCTCTGTGCTCATCGCACTCATCCTGCCCGGGCTGGCGTGGGGGATGTGGCCTCGATAGACGAGGGCGGATCTCTAAGACATTTGTTGGTGTGATCACACACACACACACACACACAATGTATTATGAGTCTCTGATCATGACAAAGAGGAAAATGAAGTTTTCAGTGTTTGAACTACACGATGAGCAAGCACGCATTTATTAGAAACCTGGCAGAACAGAACCTTCACATCTACTCGACTAACTTCATCTTTCTTTACGATGATGTCCGACTGTCCAACTCCTTTGTCCTGATGTATCGAGCACAGATTTTCAAGTTGCTCCGCTGCCTGTCTTTGATATTTGAATAAATTCTGATGTCAAAATTTAAACTTCATTCTGTTTCATCTTTTAAACATTTCATCTCTTCTGGCACGACAGCTGCAGATTAAACTCTAAAGGTAAGTGTTGACCTTTGACCTGTGTGTGTGTGTGTGTGTGTGTGTGTGTGTGAACAGACGGACGGACAGACAGCAGAGGTATTACTGTTTTTATTTCAGAGTGTCTGAGAGAAAAGGCACTAAACCAAACCGGGAGAGTGACACTGACTTTGAATGGGAGAGAGAGAAGGTTTAAATTAACATATAGAAAGTTTACACAACAGCAGCCGTTCAAACACACTCCACATTCACTCACACACACACACACACACACACACTTTATCTACACGTTTCCCGACTGGTTAAATACAGCAGGCTGAAAACTCGTGTTGAACAAAACAACCTTCAAGAAACGAAGAAATTAACTGTCAATCAAAGCGTCCACGCTCTTAATCCTGCATAACTTTAAGCCTTAATATAATCTGAACAGGTGAGTTGTATATAAATTCACCCTCAGTACAGTTGTCATGAACGGGGAAATTAGCTATAGAGACCAAAACTGTTTTTTGTACCAGGCTGTAAACATGTTTGTTTCTAAACTTAGTGATCCACTTTAAAATGCTTAAAGGTCAGGATGTTAGAATCAGTCCACCTTAAATGAATCCAGTCTGAGTGTGGCTTAAAGTTTGTTTCAGGATCTTCTGATTATCTTTGCAGACGCTACAACATAAACTAACTTAAATATAAGATTAGAGATTATACACAGCTTCATTTTGTAAACAATAATCCATCGATTGGTCGTCAGTTTAACTGAACTCAGATTCAACCTGCAGATTTATTTACTGAAGACTCGCGACAGGTTTTAAGTTTTCAGTATTTGAGCCTCTGTTGAAAAAAATTGAAAGATTTGCAGAATTTTCACATTCAAAGACTTTTTTTTTTTTTTGAGAAATTCGTAACTTTCCAAAAACTAAAGTTACATTTTGGTGAAAAAAAATTCAACATTTAATAATTTCGAGGGGGAATAAAGTTGAGAATTATCAAGAAAACATGAAAACGTCTTAATTAAGTTGTAATAATTAGAGTCAAAGTTTACTGCAATTATTGAACATTAAATAAATGTCACAATTTTCCTTTCTGAATTGAATTTTGTTATTTTTAACTTTTTTAATTTAATTTTTGAAAGTCAGAATTTTGAACATTTTTGGAGAAAGTTGTAATCTTCCGTGAACTAAAGTTGCATTTTTGTGGAAAAAAAGCCAAAAAAATGCAACTGAAAAAAAAAAAAAAAAAAAAAAAAAACTTATTTTTTGAAAGTTAAGTCAGAATTTTGAAATTGTTTTTGGGAGAAAATAAAGTTGCAAAAAAAAATAAATGAAAAAAACCCTTATTTTTTGAAAGTCAAAATTTTGAAATTTTTTGGAGAAAGTTGTAATTTTCCGAAAACTAAAGTTGCTTTTGTGAAAAAAAAAATAAAAAATCAACATTTAATAATTTGAGGGGAAAAAAAAGTGAATATTTTGTGAAAAAAATCTCAGATTTTTTCGGCTCAGATTCTCCGTCGTCTGTCCAAAAAATTATTTTTATTTATAATCAAAGAATCTGAATAATTTTAACACATTTATCGACTTTATTTTTTTTTAAGAGGGAGAGAAAACAGTCGGAGCTCCTCAGACGGTTTAAATTCAGTTTTTATATCAGCTGTCGTCATTTTTTGGAGTGTTTCATGTTTCATAAAGAAAACTCAGTAATGAGCATACACCTCTGACATCACACACCTCTGACATCACACACCTCTGACATCACACACCTCTGACATCACAGTCCTTCAGTGACGATTGAAAACCAGCTCTTCTCACACTCACACACACACACACACACACACACACACACACACAGGAAAAGGGGGGCGGGTCCAGATGAGAGGAGGGAAACCAGAACCGGGGAGAGGGCGGCGCTTCGGGGGCAGAGTCTGCTGTGATTGGAGGGCGCGGCTGTCCGTCAGTCACAGCTGGTCTTTGTAGTAGCCGAGCTTAGCGAAGGACATTTCTCTGCGGAGCTGCATCACCTCCCAGAAAATCTGCTCCGCTGGAGACACACGGAGACATGGCGGTCACGTGACGGGAGACATGGCGGTCACGTGACGGACACATGGTGGACACATGATGGAGACGTTTATGTTATATATTATAATATATTTTATTTTAATTTGGTCTTTTCTGTAACGTAACATTTTCTCAGAATAATAAAACACGTCATGTTTTGGTGCCCTGGCTCCAAAAATGTTATATAAAATATTAAAAAATTTTATCGTTGAATTGTTTGTCATTAAATTTTACTAAAGCACATTTTACTGTTATTTATTTTATTGAATGAATAGAAACACAAGAACTCAGATCTCTGAACAGAAAACATGATCCACACTGGCTGCAGCAGGAGAATCTGCTGGATCTGGATTTTTGTTTGGAGCTAAAGAAACGTGTCAGATCGAAGCTTTTTAAACTCTGAAGTGTCGATACGTTTCACGACCTGAATGCTGCGACACGTCATGAGTGCGGTGGAGCTCTCGTCCGACTTCTGTGAGATTTAACGGCTCATAAAAACTCGGAAAGCGCTGAGCGCTGCGTCGTCACTGCAGATTTACTCTGACTTTAGATGAAATGATGAAGGACATCGATCAAGAGTGTGTGTGTGTGTGTGTGTGTGTGTGCGCGTCTTACCATCCTGCTGTTTGACCAGCCCTTGGTGGATGTAGCGAATGTAGGTGAAGAAATTACACACTGCCGTGATCTGACAAACAAACGTGATCACACTTCAAATCAGCTGATCATCTTTGATATTAATTAAACAGATCAAAACCAATTAAATGTTTAAAAAAGACGTTCAGAGCTAAAATGTTTCAGACAGAGGTGTGACATCACAACAGTGTGTGTGTGTGTGTGTGTGTGTGTGTGTGTGTACTCACTCTGTATCTACAGTATGGAGATACGTAGTAATAGTTGGACGAGTCTCCGAACTTGATTCTGTGCTTACAGGTTTTGGTCTGACCGCTCAGGGCACATTTTCTGTCAGAGACACACACACACCGACGTTTGAGCTTCAACACGAAGAAGACAAAAAAACTAAACACAGATACTAAAAACTAAGAGTGGAGGAAGCAAGGAGGGAGGAGAGGAAGGGAGGAGAGGAGAGGAATGAGGGACGACTGTTTTATCAAGTTCATCTCGTCACGATTTCTTTGATAAACCTGGACAGGAGGAAGGACTGTTAGGAGGAGCCAGCGGGAGTGTTTGGAGGGAGGAGAGGAGAGGGAGGAGGAGGAGGTCGACGAGCAGCTGAGGAGGCGATTAAAGGAGCTGATGGAGCGACGGACAGCGAGAGAGACTTACGTGACGAGCTCGGCCCTCCGCCCGCTAGAGGAGGAAATCGAGGGAAGATGGAGAGATGACGATGATGAAAGAGTGAGAGCTCGATGAGGAGGAGAAAGAGTGTGTGTGTGTGTGTGTGTGTGTGTGTGTGTGTGTGGACTCACTTTGGTCCTCCGCACTCCACCGCCGACGCTTTGACCACGGGCAGCGGCTGGAAACCGACCGGCTCCACGCTGAGCGTGTTCTGCTCCACCGCTTCCAAGATGGCCGACCCGAGCTGAGAGAGAGGACGATGAAGGACGTTAAACTCAACATCGTTAACGTCGTTAAGACTGAAAACACGTTTACAGACAACCCACAATCCTC
The DNA here is from genome assembly GCA_946959425.1 of Argyrosomus regius. Taxonomy (NCBI): domain Eukaryota; kingdom Metazoa; phylum Chordata; class Actinopteri; family Sciaenidae; genus Argyrosomus; species Argyrosomus regius. The sequence continues at coordinate 17,996,541 of OX336904.1, forward strand.
TGCTCTGTCAGCTTGAGCTCTGGTCTGGGATCTGCTGACTGGTGGAGTGGAGGATGTTAGCAAAGCTGACCTCCATCATGGAAACTCCTCTCACCTCCTGCGTGACACTGTGGAGATCTAAACCCCAAATTCCACGGTCACCGCAGCGATACGCAGCCGTTCTAGTCAATGTTTCAAACTCCACCGGCTCCGCCGCGGTCCGGTTCAGAGGCGTCCCAGAAGCGGGCCTCCGCTCGGTTCTATTTTTGACGGACGCCGCGACACAGAGCGCCTCGAGCTGACAGGAAGTCAGACACAGAAACAGCATAGAGAATCCGGTGGACTTTCAAAATAAAACCCCGTGCAAACTGCCGGTCGTAAAAACAGACAAAAGAGAAACTAATGAAGTACGCAGCATATTTACACATGAAGAAGAACATGAACCAGGAAAATGACCAAATCTGAGCAAGTAAACAAAGTCTGGAGGGATAAACGCTTCTGAAACGCTCCCGGTGGAGTTTGAAGTCGCGTGCAGGACGGACCAAACACCTCCTCCAGCAGCAGACTGCTGCTCCTGCCATGTAAGGAGATCTACCACAGCTCCTTCATTCAATCAGCTGTCAAAGTTTTCATCATCTTACCAGCTGCAGACGTTAAAATCTTAAAATCTGCTTCATTCTGAATATTAAACGAGTAAATCTGTCAAAGCTAAATATTTTATTCACGTGTTTGTTTCATTCAGCTCAGTCTGTCTGTTTGTGTCTCTTTTCTCGGCTCTCGTGGACTCAGACTTCGGTACCGATACAAACGGGCTCGGTAGTGAACGACATGCTAACGCCTCTCGCGTGAAGTGGGTGTGTGCGTACCTCGCTCTTGCTGAAGGTGAGGCAGGGGTAGATGTCCTCGCGGTAAACTCTCTCCAGGAAGCAGCAGCCTCGGTCCAGCGTCGGCTCCTCCCTCCACGCCTTGAAGTCGCTGAACAGCTGACTGTCCACCTGCGACAGCGTCACACGTGATGATGTGTTACGGTAAAGCAGCGTCTCAAAACACTCGCGTACGTCTGTAGGCTCCACCCACCTCTCTACACTCCCGTACGATTGGCTGCGTGGCCGACGGGTCGGGCTGCGTCCCCATGATGGCGGACGAGGTGCTCTTGTTGCGGCTGTGGCCCTTCCTGAAAGGAGTCTTCACGCCTCCTGTGGAGGGAAGCTCGCCCAGCGGGGAGGTCGGGGAGGAGAGCACGAGCGTCTTCAGGGCCTGGACCTCGGCCTGGAGGACGTCGATCTGAAGAGGAGGAGGAGGAGAAATCTGTTTTCTAACCATGAAGCTGAGGCTGATTTTTAACTGGATTTCTGGTTTAGAGATAAGGAGCTCCTCTGGAGGAGTCACACCTGAGTGTTTCCTGTCTGTGTTCAGCTCAGACTCACCTTGCCCAGCGCTTCCTTCAGCTGTTTCTCAGCGTTCGCCTGTTTGACGTTCGCTTCTCGAACCATTTTGTGAGCCTCCTGAAAACAAACAGTTGAATGTTTTTACGTGTTTGATTCTGATCGCGAAGCAGCGTCGATACTACTACAGAAAACACACACACACACACACAGAGATAGAGTCCCATCACCTTCTACGAGAAAGAGGAGGAGGAACGTGAAGAGGAAAGGAACGACAGCCGGACAGATTCAAGTCCTGTTGATCTACACTGACCTGTGATCAGGTGAATGGTGTCTCTGTCATTCGTACGTCTGTTCTCACACTATGTAACTTTGTGCTCCGGGTCGGGAGAAGTACGTAACGCTTTACGGCACTAAGTCACACACCACCAACTATTTCACTGATTTTGGTGAAACTGGATCATATTTTATGGAGAAAATGTTTTCTGGTTTTCCCTCTGATGTCCTCCGGCTGCTCCGCCTCAACTCTCTGTGATTTACAGAGTTTCCTGATGGACAGTGAAGTAAACTGATGGGGGAGCAGAGTCGGTGTCGTGCCAGAACAGGAGCTGGGTCGGGGATTAACTTTTAGTCAAATAAAAGGCTGAAAGACTTTCTAACACTTTCTGTCACGTCTCTGTCTCACTTTTCTGTATCGATCATCTTAATGTATTCTGTCCGGTTTCTGTCTGGCCGTTGCCTCAGGAGGAAGCAGGAAACAGGAAACAGGAAGCAGGACACAGGACACAGGAAAGTAGAGGAGGAGACGGGCACACGGAGAGGATGCGGACCGACCTGGAACAGACTGGCGGTGAGCTCCTCCAGCTCCTGGCCGAGCTGATCTCTGACTTTAGACAACCTCTCACACTCCTCATCCTTCAACAGCAGCTCCTTACACACACACACACACACACACACACACACACACACACACGAAAACAACACAACAGAAAAAAAACAACCAAACAAATGAACACATGAACATGAAATCATAACAGATGAGGAAATAAAAATTAAATTTAAATGAAATAAAATGTCACATGACGTCAGTGATGATCGATGTGGAGAGATGTAACAAACACACACAGTCCGACTACACACACTCACATCCACCTTTAAATTCAGAAACCGTGTGTGTGTGTGTGTGTGTGTGTGTGTGTGTGTGTGTGTGTGTACCCTCTGGGCCTTGGCGAGCTCCTCCTTCAGCCTCTCGTATCCTTTCTCTCGGACCTCCATCACCGACGGGCTGCGCAGCCTCGACAGGCTGTCGCTCAGAGCGCTGCACTCCTCGCCGTCCTCTCCGGACAGGAAGTTGCCATCGGCCGACTCCGCCTCCTGGCCCGACACGCTGTGTAACCGTGGTAACAACACAGTTAGGGATTACAGTCGTTTTTTCCTTCTACAAACGCGTCGCGGTCGCTCGGCGGCGGCTCGGTTTACCTTCCATTGTGGCTGTGCCGCGGCGTGGAGTACACCGGCTGCGTGGGGAGCTGGTCGGCTCGCAGGGAGGTGGGGAGGCCGGGCGGAGGCCCTCCGAGGGAGTGGGTGCGGTACAGAGAGGTGGGCGGGGTGCTGTGGCGGGTCGGCGGGCGCTGCTCGGCTTGATTCTGCGGGATGACAGAAATGCTCGTCAGTGATGCTGACCGGACGACGGGTCTCCACCTGCGTGTGACGAGGACGAAGCTCCACCTACCTGAAGGTCAGGTGTGGTGGGCGAGGCCAGGTTCACCTCATGGAAGCCCTCCAGAGTTTCGGCATTGGTCTGACCGCTGCTGCAGGCCATAGCAGCTGCTCTCAGACATCATACACTCTGCACACAGCACACACACACACACACGTTAGCACATTTGTATTAAAAGGTTTGTCATTAATGATCGTCATAGAAACAAACATGATTGAACCACGTGTGTTTTTGACTCCTGCAGTGATTTTAAATATATACTAGAAACTATCTAAGTGTGCCTGACTGTGTCCCCGTCGCGCCCATACATTATTATTGACACTGCAGTAGCACAGAGACTTCAATAAAGTTATTCAAAGGCAGGCTTGAGGTTGCCAAGCAACCAGGGTCAGCTGCAGGTCAGAGCAATTAACTGCAGCTGTGCTCTGTCTGTGTGTGAGTGACTGCTGAGAGACAACCCCCTCCAACTAGTGGACACTAATGCCAAATGGTAGGTCGTATCAAAAAGCCCAAATGACCGTGAGCATCCTCATCTTGTCGACCATGTGAATGCCGAATTTCAGTGTCTAAAGTTAAAAAATGTGACCTGGGGAGAGAGAGAAAGAACAGGTGCCCCGTGCTCCTTTGGGAAATTTCTCCTCTCCAGTTTACATGGGAGTAGATGGGGCTGTCGGTGGGTGATCCTGCTGCATCAGTGCGTCTCCCGCCAAAACTATAAGTCTGACAGCTTCAGCAGTGATATCGCTGCGTAGCTCACGAATTTTCCTACGTTTCTATGTAGAAATTATTTCTGTAGAGTAACATTTGTGGCCACGAGAGCCGTTTGCAAATGTATTTTCTGACAAATGTTTCTCTCCCTCTCCACTCTAGCGATGATGTCACCCACTCTAGCTCTGGAACATTCTACCAATACACACCCATTGTAAATTTTGCCATGGCTTTTGGCGATTTTTGGCAAAACCGTTTGGTGAAACTCTTAGAAAAGTCACAGCTCACCATTCCCGGCCGAGCCGGTCGTTTTGATACCTTTTCTGTGTATGTGCGACCAAAACTGTGGGAGGAGTAGCGCACCGAAATTCCTGAATACGTAATTATAATAAGTATGGGGACAGTGAATAGTGGCCGTGCAGACTCAGTGAACCATCATCAGACTGATTTAAAGACAAAAAGCAGATTTGGTTTTCAGCTAAATGTTTCAGTGCGTCGATGATTGAACATTCATTCACGTGCTGGAAACATTTACTCACCGTCTGAAGACAAAATGTGACTTAAACCTTCAAAACTCCACGCCTGTTCTTTTGTTTGAATACATGTTGTTACATTCAGATATAATGCAGACTGAAGAGGACGCTTTGTCCTGAACACTCTGATACACAAACAGACAGACAAAGACGACTAAGAACAAAAGACAGGATGTTCTCTGTGCAGAGTTTTTAGATCATGAATGTGTTTTTACAGACGAAACAAACACGTTGATCAGTGTGTTGATGTGTTGATGTGTTTGTGACGCTGATCTGAAGTCAGTCTGAAGACTGTCAGATCATTTAACGTCTACGTAAGTCTGACGCCGTCACAGAAGTTTTGTTATTTTCTGCAGCAGGCGTCTGAAAACGTCTCAACACTTTAAATCATGTTTATGATTAAAAATGTGAAAAATAAAGCTGATAGTGTGTGTGTGTGTGTGTGTGTGTGTGTGTGTGTGTGGTACCATAGTGCGGTGGTGTCTTCAGAGGCTGTCAGGATGGACGGAGGCTCGCAGTCAGTCGTCAGACGAACAGTCGGTGAAAAAAACAGGTGAACGATGAGTCAGCAAACAGACGACAGGTGAAGACTGTCCTCAACCTGAGAGAGACAGACAGACAGATGATGGAGATTATTTATGAACACTGAGAAATAAGTTAACTGAAACTCAAACTGACATTAAGTCAGTAAAATGTAACGTTCGTGTGGCGCTCAGCTGGTTAACGATGACATCATCAGGTGTAGCTGAGGTGAGAGACATCAGAGAGTTTCTGTCCCTGAAGGTACCTGATGAACGTCGAGGGGTGACGAGGTTAAAGTCCTCCATCAGACGGTTTAAAGACGACAGGCGGAGGAAGTTTAAGTTTCTGGGTCAAAGTCAGAAACAGGAAGTCGAGGTCTGACGTGGGCGTGACCGTCAACAAAAGCGTGCCGTCTATTTCGGTCCCTCCGTAATCGCCACGTTCTCGAAATAACCTGCACGTCTTTGTTCCCGACCCGTTCACCTTCCTTTTGTTTCAGCTGCCTCGGCAGGTGTGTTTTAACGGCACACCGGTCCCACCTGCTCATCCTGGTGTGTGTGTGTGTGTTATAGTGTGTGTGTGTGTTACAGTGGGTGTGTCCCACACTGAGCATATATACAAAAGCTGAACTCAGCGGCTCGAAGACAAACTGAAGACGTCAGGACAAATAAAGGCGAGTCATGAAAAGCGACGTCACGGCTCAAAGTCAAAGCCCCGCCCCCTTCTGGTCACACCTGTCAATCAATATGAACTTATAAGACGACCTCTGCGTGGAGTCACGTGTGTCACATGATGATGGACACACACACACACACACACACACACACTCTCTCAGGTGTCAGTCTAACCCAGGTGAAACTCAAACTGACCTCCACCACCTCCTGCCCGTCTCCATGGAGACCAGTCCTAGAGAGAGAGAGAGCCCGCGGTAACCCGACACGCTGAGGCGACGCTGGGTACGGATCCGGTTACTCCGGCCGCCCCGGTGAAGGCTCGCCCCGTTTGTTTACAACACGACGACGGCCGACGAGGAGACGCCGATAACAACATGAATAATAACCACGTCACGTGAACGATCAGCTGTTTGAACGACATCACTGGTCACATGACAGACGTCTTTCCTGTCATCGCTCCACTGTCCACTCTGAACTACGGGAAGAAAAGATCCGATTTAACGGATACGTAAACAAACTTTCAGTCCAGAACTTCGACTTCAACCCCCTGAGCAAGAAGTTGTCTCAAACTGTGGTGCCAAGCGGAACTGCAGTTCCTCTAACGTCCACTTGAGGCTGGCTCCAGAAGTGAGTCAGTCGCCATAAGTCCCCATGTTAAAATGTCCAACTTCACAGCAGAAATAAACATGTTTACAGCCTGGTACAAAAAACAGATCGCGGACACGGAATTCAAAATAAGTTTTGCATTTCCTGTAACGTTTGGTTTCTATACCGGCGCTACGAGTTAAAACACGACACGAGGAGGTAAAATGAACGAGTCATAAACTCTACAGTCGTGACTCCAAACAGGAAATATTAATCAGGTGAACACCTTTAACACCAAATTAGGGTCACACTCGAAGATCCTGATATTTTCTGAGGTCGTATATGATGTAAAAAGTTTTGTTTAAATAATTTAATAAGCAGAAATGACTGAAGATGAACAGCTTCCAGAGATCAACATAAATTAAATATATTGCAGTGTGTAGGATCTGACACACTGGACCTTTAATCCTTACACTATTCTTAGATTCACTCATTATAAAAACATTTTTACCGTCGTAGCTCGCTGCGATGGAGCTCATTTTGAAGTTTTATTTACAATATTTATTATTTTCACTGCAGATTCATCTGCTGATTATTTTCTCCATCGATGCATTGATTGATAATTTGTTTAAAAATGTCGTCAGAATTACCCAGAAATCCAAAGTTACACCGTCATAATGTTTGTTTTTGTCCAACCAACAGCCTAAACATGACACTGTTACAAAAACATTCAAATAATAACTAACATACAGAAAACTGTAAAATATTACTCACTACAAACATGTAATTATACTCACACTGGACCTTTAATATTTGTACTCTGCAAGCTGTAATTAACAAACTAACTTTCTAATTGATTTTCGGTGTCCTCTGATGCATCATTTATTATTAATTTATTAATGATTTATTAATTAAAAGACATTTTAATGAAGCTTTGACATCTGCAGACACTGAATGTTTGTTTTGAAGCTGACACGAAGATCTGCAGCGTCTGCAACAGAAACACTGACTGAGTTTAACACACAACAGCCTCTGTGTGTGTGTGTGTGTGTGTGTGTGTGTGTGTGTGTGTGTGTGTGTGTGTGTGTTCATTCATAGCTCGGCTCGGCACGGCTCGGCTGCTGAGGCTAATTACCTGTTAACATGTCCTCACATGACTCAAATGTTTCACCTGTTTCAGGGTCGCAGTGACAGCTAGCCTTTAGCCGCGGCTAGTGCTAACATGCTAACAACTACTCAACATAGAGGTAGAAGGGGTTAGCGCGAAGCTAACGGCTAAGCTAGCGGCTAAGCTAACAGGCTGTTATGTGACACTGAGGTTGGATGAAAGATGCATGAACGCGTCTCTAGCCCGGGTTAGTCAGCTCGGGTTTCAGTGCTATAACCCGAGCTAACGTTAGCTTTAACGTCGGGACACAGAGGCGGGGAGCTAGCGTTCAATGTTAGCTATCGTTAGCGGGACAAATGAAGCGGATAAGACCCTAAAACGACGCGTCAAAATGGGGATATATGTCCGTTATCCGCCTGCTGGATGGATGGAGGGATTAGGGGAGAGGAGGGGAAGGAACCCTGCTTCCATTGTCGGCCACCGCACATAGCCGAGCCAGCGGTTAGCTAAATAAAATGCGAATAAAACGCAATAAAATGATGCGTGGTTGAATTTAAGTTAAACAACAGCAGACGTGTTCAGACACAAACAGTCGGAGCGTGGTCGCTCGGTTACGAGGCGAAAAAGGTGGAGAGATTAGTGCGACAGACGGGTTCGGCGTCCGATAATGGGCGCACGGACGTTAATGGTGCCTTCGGCGGCTGTAACTTGTCTCTATGATGGTAAATAACACGTTAGCTGTGCACTCACCGGGCCTCCGCGCGGACAGCAGCCGAGCCTGTCGGTGTTTCCTGCCGGTAACGTGTCAAACAAACAAACAAACAAACAAACGGCAGGACGGAGGGACACCGACACACCGGAGCGGCTGTTGACGCAGAACCGGAGCAGGTTACTCCAACGACTGACGGGGCGGTGCGTTCAGGGACGGCTCGGAAATAAGGAGACAAGTCGTCCCATTCTATGAACTTGCTGTCTAAGCAAAAATAAGACTGTGGTATGCGATGGAGGAAGTATCCAGATACTTTACTGAAGTAAAAGTACTCTGTTACAAGTAAAAGAAGTATTTCAAATATTACTCACTAAAAACATGTAATTATACTCAGGAAAGTGTATTTAAAGCATCAAAAGATGTTTTATGGTCTGACTCATAAAAACAGTTTTATTGTTGTAGCTGGGTGTGGTGGAGCTCACCTATTATTTACCATAATGATTATTTCCCGCGTGAATCCATTAATTCATTGTTTTGTTTGTAAAAATAAAGAAAATTCTGAGAAATGTCTCTGAAACCAGCAGGTCAAACGTCGACATCGTCACAAAAACATTCAAATTATTCAAATTATTCAAAAGAAAACCAGGAAATGTTCTGACGCCGAGCTGTACCTTTGGGTAGATTCATTTAGATGATTTGTAAAGTAACTAGCTGTCGCATAAATCTCCCTCCAGACTCAATTAAAGTACAAATACCCTTAAATTTGTACTCAGTTGAGTAAAAGTACTTAGTTACACTTCACAGAGTGAAGAAATGTTTTATTATAAAAGTGCATTATGTTGTTTTAAAGAATCCAGATGAGCTCAAAGTATAACATGTTTAATTACATAATAAAATAAAAAGTCAAGACTGACCTTTAACATTAAAAATACAGTATTATATTATAATATATGAATATTATAGTAAGTGTAAGATTGAAGCTGATTGGTGGGAAAGATTTTCTCATTAAGTTGATGAATCAACACGTCAACAAATAAATAATTTCCATCCATAGAAGTCTTTGAAAGAATGAATGAATGGCTTCATTGTCTGTCAGTTATGAGCTCACTCCTCACATTAATAGATGACTTATAATCTGTTACTCATTGACAAAGAAATCGTGTCATTCTTCTTCAGGAGTGGTTTGTTATTGTTCTTTAGATATTCAGACGTGAATATTTGTGACATTAATCACAAACTGTGATGACACGAGAGAGAGATAATGTACAACAACTGAACTGAAACATAAATAATAAATAATAGTTAAGTTAAGTAAAAGTAGAAACTCAGTTTACCGTCACTCTAATATCATCATGAAGGTTTCCACTCATGTTCATGAACATAATATTAAATATTATAGTATATATAATGTACTAAAGCCTGGCTGATGGTGACCTTTGACCTCCATGGCTACAAAACATTTGCTGAAGAAGACCATGTGACACAGTGAAGGCTCCAGAAGACCGCTCAATGGACCTCAAGATGAGACTGAGTTCTTTAAAGAGATCCTGACTGACCACATCACAACCTGCACAGTGTGAAGGGCTGAGCTAACAGGCTGCAGCCAGCAGGGGGCGCACACAACAAACAAATGAACTGTTGTCAAGTGTTTAAGAATAATATCTGACATGTCTATGTCTCTGCAGTGATGTTCATTAAACCTGTTGTGATCATGAGGTGGACGACATGTTGACTTTAATTGAATTTATTTTGTCATCAGGTTCCATAATTAAGTTCTTTCAACTCAAAAATGTTGTTAAGGTTTAAATGAAATCACATTTTTGAGAGTGTGCTGAAGTAAAATGAGTAAAAATACTTGATTACAGGTCAAAATTAAAGTATTTAAATGTGATTTTATGTCATTGTTTGATACATTATGTTCTCACTATTATCACTATCATCCTGTAACATACAGGAAATATGAACATTACACACACACACACACACTCGCACCAATATATAAGTACAAATAAAATATAGATTTCCTGACGGTTACAGTTTATATTTTAATCTGTATTGATGTCCATGTTGGACAAAATCTTTCTGCTTTCCCCTTTTTCAATGTAAATTTGTCTTTCCAAAGTTTCTCCTCTCTCCACCCTCTCCGTGGTGGTGCGTCCAAACTCTTCCAACTAACGCTGAATAAGTCCAAAAGTTTAGTCGGCGTCGATGTATAAAGTATAAAATCCACTCAGAGTTTGGTATTTAAGAAGACTTGAACATGTCTGACAAACATTTTATGACACGCGTCCAGATTTTTATTGTTGGTGTTAACGTGTAAGGACTGAATTTACTGTGTGGCAGGTTAAAGGTGAGTTAATATTTCTGTCAGTTTTTGATTAAAAGTGCAGAAATTTGTCCAAAAATCATCTTCAGGTTATCAAAAGAATAAAGATCATAACGTGGATTTTTATTGTGGTTTAATTAAAATAAAGAACCACCTAATATTTACTTGTAATCTCTTTGTTACGAGTGTTTTAGGGTGAAACTAAATCTTCTGGGTCTGTCTCCAGTCAGATGGAAAAAAAACAAACAAACAAAGCTGAAATATCCGACTGTCCCTGAAGGCGTCCTAGTGAAACTCTGAGGGAGGGTGTGTGTGAGATAACTTTGCACTGTGTCACTACAGTCACCTCCCACACACACCTGAATGACAACACACACACACACACACACACACCCTCCTGTAGACGGTGGGTGGAGTCTCCTCGGAGCTTTTTAACTGGTGCGTAACGCGCCGTCGTGGTGTCATTACGCACGCGGAGCTCTCCAAGAGGAACGGGACGCGCGAGGAGGAGAAGTCCGAGTTACACGTTGATGTTTGTCTGAAGGACAAAAAAAAACAAAAAAAACGAGCTGCTGAGTTTGAGATGAAGAATCTGTGAAGCTGTCCGGTGAGTCTTTGAGTCAAACTCGTGTTTTTAAAGAGAATTCTGGAGTTTAAATGATTTTAAATAATCTGAAATGTTTCTATGATCAGGCATCTGATACATGAATAAATATTAAAATATCTGATGTGATACAGTAAAAACAAAGCAGCATGTTCATGTTTCACCATCTGTGTTTACAGAAATATGTTTAAATATGTGATGTATCATAAATACAGATATACAGTATGAACACGTGTGTGATCGTGTGTTAGACTTATAAAAGTTGATTTCTAATCAGTTTAAATGACAGTTAAAAGAGTTTCAGTCTGTGAAGCTTTAAAACTTTACAAAATCATCCACATATTAATATAAAGATTGTTTACAGCTCTAAAAAAGATAAAATTATCCAGTATTTTACGAGAAAATATCAAAGATAAATGTCCTAAAAATCAAAAATAATAAGTCAGGATAAAAACAGGTTTGTATTTTGCAGCGTTGGATGTCGTAAACTGTTTTGTACTGATATTTTTTGTTGTTTTTATGATTTAACACCGAGGTAAGTTTGTTGTGTCGATACTTTTTTGTTTGATGACCCAGAAGAAATGAAAGAATCATTTATCAGATCATATTTTTGGTGAATAACCTGAAGAAAATCTAAAACTAGCAAATAGTGGATCAAAACAAAACACCAGAAACATTTGTGGCTTTATTTAAAACAGAAAACATGATGATGTTATTACTGGAACATTGAACAGCTGAGATAAATAAATACATTTTATGGTTTGATGATGAAATGTGACGTTATTATTGGATCCAAATCAACAAAATAACCCAAAAAGAAACTAAAAATGACACCAGCACGAGGTCAAAGTGACTGAGTGGATGTAACCCGGTCCTGTGTCGATCCAAGAACATTTAAACTGAATCAAAACGGGTCATAAAAGAACTTTTTTTTAGTTTAACTGAACCCAAAAGAACGATCAAAAACAGAACAGAGGGTCACGACTCAGAACCGAGCTGACCAAGCTGACCCAGATCTGTCCGTCCTCACCCGCTGACTGCTGTGAATGAAGCTCTTCATGCTGCAGACTCATTCATACATCTCCGCCTCGGCTTATCTTCTCTCCATCTGTTTCTCTTGGCGTCTTTTTATGAACTTTTTTTGAAGTCTTTTATCAGGACCGCGTTACAGAGGAATGTGCTCGCTGGTTTCGGCCTCAGGAGCCTGTTCTGCAGCTCTCTGTTCCAGGTTTACTCGTCCGTCAGGTGTGTTCGTCTCCGTTAAACTTTACAGCAGGCGTGGAAAGTAACCGAGTACTTTTGAGTAATCGTTTTGAGGTATTTGTACTGCGGTGTTTACACTTCACACTAATACAGTGCGACTCTTGACATGATGAAACTCTTGATTGGTTTATAACAGCATACAGTGCGTTGTCAATGATTAAACCAGCAGTTCTTGACCTTTTTATGACCTCGTTTAGAAGAAAATCAGTGTTCAGCCGAGGCTCCTTCAGGTGTCAGAGCCACCAAAGACACATTTACACTTTTATTTGGATAAATTAGAGACTCAAACTTTCCAAAATTTCACAAAAAAAGCAAAAATTAGAGAGAAAAGACATAAAATTAAGTTTGTTTTTCCTTCTTTCTTCTTCCATTAATCATCTCAGGACCTCTCAGATTTATCTTGTGAGCATTTGGAGGGGCTCAAACCGTAGATTGGACCCCTCCAAACTGTATTAATAGTTCCAGCTCCACACCGAGCAGCTACAACAGTAACAGCACTTTTTAATGATAGTACTTTATGTAATTTTCTATCTTTAAGTTGAAGACTTGAACACTTCTTCTTGGCCTTGATTGACCTCCGTCCTGCAGCCGGTTGAACATCAGCTGAAGCATTGTGTGCGTTGTTTGACTCCCTCCTCTGTGTCTTCAGGCTCTTCGTTGATAAAGAAGATTAGATGATTCTTCAGAGCGAGACCGGATGTGATTCTCGTTTTTGTCCAAGCGCCGCCCGTAAACATCGGACCCTCCATGACCGACCTCTGACCCTCACACCATGGACCCCCGTCAGCTACACTACGGGGTCAACGGGGGCGCTGGCCAAAACTCCAGACCGGGTGTAAGTATTTAAAAGTTAGACTTGAGATCTTGTTGTACTTGAACACCATGTTGGTGAAAACCCTGAAGGGTCACGAGATAATTAACTAAATAAACGTTCTGCTAATGGACTGTCGGAAACAGTTTGCAGCACTGAACAAATGAATATTTATGAACATCAGAGCGTTTATTCATCAAACTTTGAATCCTCTTCACACCTAAATAGTTTGCAACTTTAATAAAATTTAGTAGCTTAGCTTAGCTTAGCTTAGCTTAGCATAACAACTGGAAACTGGACTATTTCTTGGCCATCGTGTTGACACTGTGAGGTTACCAAAGACTTCTGTTCCTGGGCAAGAAACATTTCAGCACATAGCAAACAAGATATAGCGTGTTTTTAGAAGTGATGGTAGGAGCCAGCTGACTAGCCTTTATGCTAAGCTAAGCTAATAATTTAACATGCAAGTGGGTGTCCCACCAAAAACATTTCCCCAAAAAACAAGAAAGCAGTTTATGGGCACACACCTTATGCAAGCCAACCTAAGCTAAGCAGCTGCTGGCTGTGGCCTTATTATATCTAGCATACAAGTGTATGCCGAGGAAGCTGCTGCTCCCGACCAAGAAACATTTCGGCCTATAGCAAACAAGATAAAAACATATTTTTTTGAAGTGCTGTTTGGAGCCAGCTGACTAGCCTTTATGCTAAGCTAAGTTAAGCTAAGCAAACAAGTTGCTGTCTGTAGCTTTATATCTAGCATACAGGTGTATTTCCAGGATTCTCAAACTCCAACGAGAATATATAAGTAGATGAAGCCGGCCTGCTTTATTGCCGTGTTTGTTTAATTACACATAATTTGTTGCGTCAATAGCGCAGTCTTGTTCTATTGTTATCTGAAACACAGCAAACACACTCAGCGTATCAGATGAACTGATTATTCAAACTGTACTTCACCCCGACTGACTGAAGCTCTGTGCTGTGTTTACACAATGCACCCAGTCATCACAGACGCTGAGAAATTACACCTGCCTTACAACTTAATCCCCTCGCATGCCTTGGGGATGACATTCATTATCAACGCGCCGCACAGACAAACCGGTTAAACTGCAGTTTTTTAGGTCCTGAGCTGCTTCACGACAATAGGCATAATTCACTCGAGCTGAAACCGGCAGATCCGTGTTTATCTCCTGTCGGTTTCAGTTGGGTGTTGCTGCAGGTGTCTTTGTGTGAGGCCCTCAGTTACCTTGTTGTGGCACTCTTGTTGTATCACTGCTGTCAGCAACAAACTCGCGTTTGCCATGTCAACCCACGAGCTGAAGGTCACCACCTTGAAATAGCTCAAATAAGCACCTTCGTTTGGTTTGGTGGCTCTGTAATTGTAGTAAAACACATGAAAACACTTCACTGTCAAACAGCATGTTGTTCAAGTCCCGTAACTGTGAAGCCAAACTAGTTATTTCACATTACAGTACTCAATTTTGCTTTCTTTTTGAGAGGTAGATAAGACGATTGACAGCATACCAATCTCATGTCTGTATATGGAGTATAGAGCTACCTAATGTAGCTTAGCATAAAGCCTGGATACAGAGGTAAACAGCTAGCCTGAGCTCTAGATGTTGAGCTAAGTGTGTTTACTACTATATTTACTGTACAAACATGACAGTGGCATTAGTTAAACTCTCAGCATGATGAGTAATTCCCAAAGTGCCTAAGTACTAAGTACAAAGCTGGAGTCAGGATGTAGTTAGCGTAGCTTAGCATAAAGACTGGAAACAGGGGTAAACAGGTCCAGCCAGATTCACAGTTTTATCGCTAAGCTAAATTAGCTGGCTGCTGACTGTACCTTCATATTTACCTTATAAATATGAAGGTACAGAAAGAAGTGCAAGAAGTAGAAAACTGGAGTCAGGAGGTTGTTAGCGTAGCTTAGCATAAAGACTTGAAGCAAAGGGAAACAGGTAGCGTGGCTCAGAAATTAACGGGTCATATTTACAGTTTGTTTCATACGTACACAGTGAGTTAAGTGTTAGGACTATTTCTTGATGAACAACGTGTATCCATCCACCCAGTACTTACATCCAGCTATAGCCTGTGAAACACAGGCGAACACAAGCTTTAAAGTCTGGTGGCTCCAACTCTGGCAACCTCAATGTGACAACAAGATACTGGGAAGCTGCGGCGAGTCGCTTTTGCCAAGAAGTAGCTCCAGACTGTAGTTCCTCCTAAAACAGCAACCTGTGTTTTTACATCTCGGTTTGTGTACAGATTAAACAAATGTTGTGTTTTCAAACGACGGCGTCACGTAGAAGAAAGAAACGTTCTGTAGAGTTTGATTCACAAAATGACTTTTTTTTAAACTAGATGTTAAACTAAATCTAACCTAAAGTCCACTTAACTAGATGTTTTAATCCATGAGTGGAGTAAAGGAGATGATCGAAAGCTCCAGAAAAAGCTAGAAAGTAGAACTCTTTCCAAACAAGCTACAACAATAAAATGTAGTTCTTCTTTGTGCCACTTAAAATAACTTCCGTCCTGCATCCACCACGGCTGAATATTTTTAGGTCCATTACACATTGTTACCGGGGATTACCTTTTCCCTACAGCCATGTGGGTCGGCTTAAATAGGTGGACTCGATCTTTATCGGGCTCCAAGCGGAGCAGCAAAATCAATAGTCACAGAGAGAGAGAAGAAAGAAAGAGCTGTTACTGGATAGCCCATTGTGTCACTTTTCAGTGGCAGCACTGTGCGAAGCAGGACAGGTAGCCGTGGAGGTGAAGCACAGATGGGGGTAGAGGCGAGGAAGGAGGGGGCAGTCAACCAACAGAAAAGAAGAGAGGGGCATTTGAGCTAAATATAGGGTGGGAAAGAAGTTTGGAGGGTTGGGATGCAGGAACAAACAGGCCTGTGTTCAGTCTGTACACATTGCTACTGTATGAGGGAGTCTTAGTGGATGGTTTGCAGCATGAGGGTCAGTGATGAAGAGACAAATCTGGTACTTTTATGCTACGCTACTATGTCAGAATGTATGCTAAGGTTAGCGGCTCTGTTTAGGAAAGTTAATTCTACAATAACTCCAGTTAAAATCGTCACCTGAGGTCGCTTTAAGCAGAGAGAAACTTTAAGAAACATTTCAAACATGTTTTTTTGAGTGCTGGTAGGTGTAGCTAGGACTAGCCTTTATGCTAAGCTGAGCTAAGATGACTAGCTGTTGGTTGTAGATTTATGTCTAGTATGCAAGTGGAAGTTTCTGTTCCCGACCAAGAAACATTTTGGCTCAAAACAAACCAGATAAAAACATGTTTTTGAAGTGCTGTTAGGAGCCAACTGACTAACCCTTATGCTAAGCTAAGCTAAGCATCCTAGTGAATTTCAAGAACTACCATCCTAAAAAGATTTCCTATGTCTTTTACAGGAAGATGATGCGTTGAACTTTCTGAGCCAGGAGGAGCAGGAGTGCATCCAGTTCTTCGAGGAGACTATCGACTCATTGGAGGACAGTCTGGAGGAGAATGACCGGAGACCAGCGCAGGTGAAACCCCCAACAACAAGCAGCAGCAGTGGTGGTCCTGTCTCAGAGGCTGATGGACCTCCAACCTTGAGTCCAAAGCCTGGAGTCACTGTGTACTCCCTCTTGGCCACACCTCCCAGTCCTAAAGACCTAGATATTATTGACCTGGTCCGCCCAGAACCGGACTTGTTGCAAACCAGAGAGCCAATCTTCAGTCCCACCAATCCAGGTAGCGTACAACAGTTGGTTGTCGATTGCAAGGCCGTAACCAGGATTCCCCAACAAGCCCCCAACCCACCAGCCACAATGTTTTGTATTTTGTTCATCTAGTTTTAGATTTTCACTTTGCAATTTGTTCCTTCCAGATTTTCAGAGCATGGTGCCAACCCCGGAAAGCCACTTTGAGATAAAGCCAAGGCGTGATCTGGTGGACAGCTTGCCTTCAGAGTACAACCCTCCCCTACCAAGTGGCAGCTATGGACCATCAGACAGCAACTCCTCCTACCACCCTCCTGGCTGTATCCCTACCCCAGTCCTGATTGCCCAAAAGATAGCCGAGAACCAGGGAGATGGAACCCCTAACGTCCTGCCCTCCACGCTCCTCCGCCGTTGCAGCCTGGAGTCCGAAAAGCTCCCAAGCAACAGCACCGATCATCACGTTAAACAGGGTCCTCCTACCTCTGCTAAGCCTACCCGCTTTCCTGCTAACATCAGCGTGATCCTCGGCAACAAGGAGCACCAGAACCAGTCGCTGGCTAACGTGAGCATCCACGAGAGACGGGCGCAGATGCTGGCAAATCTAACAGGGTCGCACCCTCTGCTGCAGGTAGAACCTCAGCAGGCCGTGGAGCACAAGGATCGAAATGTTCCCACACGTAGCATTTCCTTCAAGGACCCCTCACCAGACAAATCCAGGATGGAGGCCCTGTCTAAGCTGGGACTGACCAGGAATCGAGCCATGTCTGGTGGTATGTCGCTCCTCGTCACCCCTAACAGCAACTCTTTGAGTCTCACAGGTGAAGAAACCAGTGCCAAACCTCTGGAGGCCAATGTTCCTCCAACAACGGAAACTAGCACCAAATTGCCAGAAGCCAATGTTAAGACACCACATCAGAGCCAGATTCTTGTGGACAGAAAATCTGAGATTCGGCGGACAGAGTCCCTCAGGAGCAATGAAGATAGAACCCCCCAATTGAGTCCCTTGTCTCCAGCCGTTACACAAACCAACTTCTATCCACCTCCTTTGGAAAACAAAGCATCTGTACCCCTTCCGTCTGAGGTCACCTCACTGGAATTTAACAGCTATGGAGGTAAATCTATCACAGTCCATCCGTCTCTTTCCTCCAGGATCGAGCCTGCAACTTCACCAACTAGTCATGAGCCCAAAATCCTCCCACCAGCGCTGGCTAACCCAAGTGAATTCAACCCCTACGGAGGAAAGACCAAAGTCATGAACGCTGCTCCCGTAACTGTCACCAGGAGCGACCTTCCCGACATCCTTAGCTCCCACATCGACAAGAGTCAAACCTTGCCTGCCAGATCAGAGCACACTGAGCTGAACAGTTATGGAGGAAAGAGTCGAACCATCAACCCCTCTGTCGGGTTGAATCGCCCTTCAAACCCTCCTGTAAAGAGCTTCAAACCTCCAGCTCCAACTCCAGCCCCGAGACCTCCTCGGCACTCCTACCACGGTGTCACTTCCCAGAAAGCACAGCAGCGAGCCTTATCGCCTGAACACACAAAGCGGAGATCCAACTCGATGTTTCGTCCACAAGGCATCACCGTGCAGTTTTCTGGACGGGGGGCAACGGACGAATCGCGCAGGGAGGCATTGAGGAAACTGGGGCTGCTGAAAGACTCTTGATACGCCTGTCGAGCCTGAATCTCTGGTGTGTACCTGCTGGTTGGTGGAGGTGATATGCTAGAAGTTTCCCCATCTATGTGAGGCGTGGTTGCAAAGAGAGACCTACTTTTACAAAGGAATGGAGCTAGATCCTTCAATAGACCTGCAAAGCCAGTTCTCACTTCCTAGCCATAAACTGACAAACAAGAATGTCACCGTGCAGCCGCTGCTTTCTGTGACAAAAGTCTTGACAGATAAACTGCTTTATGTTGCCTCCGATCCGGGACATTTTATACCTCTGCACCAGATATTTTGGAACAAATTGATGCTGTTAAAAACGAGCATCCTCTTCCTGTGAGAATCAAATAACATTTGAGGGCAACGTGTCTTAAAAACGTCTTTAAGCTGGAAATATTCTATATTTTTTATGGGTTGTGTCCGTTTCTCAATATTTTCTGACTTCCCTACCTGCTGGACTATCAGATATTACACAAACAGGAGGAAATCATGGATTTGTTGGGGACTATTTTTAGTGGTGGATTAATACACACTGATACTCCAACTCCAGGGTACTCCAAAAACCAAAGGTACCCAGGTTATGTGGCAAGTAATTTGTTTGGTTAAAACACGACAATACCTCCATTTTTCATATCTTATCTAAAACATGCCAAAAATATCATTTTAAATCAATTTTTATTTAAATTTTTACATGAATTTGTCCTTTGAATTGCCACAAACTAACTTGAGGCATGTTATTAGCCCAGAATAGGATTGTTTCTGATTCTGATTGAAATTTAAACCAACTCTTTTACCATATGTAGTCAAGTGGATCAACACCGGGGGAGAGGGGGCCCAACATTTAGTTTTGCCCCAGGGCCCCTGAAGCAGGTTGATCCGGCCCTAATAAAAACAAACAAACAAAGCTCAGAAAATGATTCCAGTTTTAAAATTAAAATTGAAAGCGAGCTCTCACCACATACTCAGAACACATCATGTATCCACTTTAAGTTATATTATCGGTTTTACAGTGTCGCTTATCTCCAAGCAGCAAAGTGAAATGAACGTTCATGCACAGGCTGTGAAGTCTTTATCACCTGTTACACGGGAACTTTTGGTTTGTTTACCGACTTTGGGCATTTTAGTCAGCGGTGAGTGTGTGTGTGATTTTTTATTTTTCTGTCAGCACTTTTGTTGAACGTCTCGGTGAGTGATTTTAATCACTTCTGAAATGATTAAATGGATGTAAAATGAAAAAAAAAAACCCAAAAAACCAAACAAGTCAAGATTGAATTATCCTGGAAATATCGGCTCAAATCTGAAGTCCTGGAATTCTAACAGAAAAGTGACAGGAGCCTCCTCGGGGTTTTGTCGAACGATATGAAGCCGAGCTGAGCTGGACGATATTTTTACTCCACTGACAAACCTCCCACACCAAACCACAGACTGTGGAATGGGGTTCGCGGGCAGGACTTTTACTTTTTTTTTTTACTACGCAGAGGGAATACTTTCAGACTGCTCTTTAGGGATGGGCGAGCACACGGCATTGTACAAAAACACAAGCACTAAAACCACAGAGGCTAGAAATACATCCTGGGTTAACTTATGTGTTTTTATTCCTTCTCGAGCTGTCGTCGATATCTTCGTTAAAGTGTGTTATTTAACTGTTGTAGAAGCATAAGTATGTATGTGTGTACATGTATGTTAGTGTGTGTGTGTGTGTGTGTGTGTGTGTGTGTGTGTGTGTTTTATCCGGACTCCGGCCTCTGTAGTTCACCTACAGTCACTTTTGAAGTATATATTTTGTTGTGAATATTTTTGTGTTTTGTTTACAGACTCCGGTTCCTCTGTAGTTAGTCAGCTACAGTCATTTTGAAGTATCTTAATGGTGCATACATACAGTTTATAACTACTTTTCTGTATAACACAGCCTCCTCTGTAAGGAAATGTACAGACCTGCACAGGAAACGTGCGTCCATGTGTGGTAAAGGGAATATTAGTGGCCATGTGAATGTTGCTGCTATGCTACAACAGCCTGGTAAACTCTCTGACTGTATATACTCTGCTTAATAATATCTACTGTTGAACTTATGTCGATCATTAAACAGAATAATGTCACTTCTTTCTTTTTTCGTTGTTTTTCTTTGATTAACTCTGGAATGTGCCGTTCAATGATTGGCCACGCACGTTCAATATTTCACCTGAGCGAGTCGTTTTACGGTCGACAGCTTTAACGGGGCACTCTTCTGATCTTACACGTGAAGTTATGTTCACTTTTCTCTGGTTTCTCTGACTTCTAAAGGAAAAAGTCGACATTTGAATATTAGCTTAGCTTAGCTTAGCATAAAGACCGGAAACAGCTAGCTAAGTTACAAAATTCACCTACCAACACCTCTAAGGTTTAATGTTAGCTCTGTTCGTTAGCTCCTGTTAGCTAATGTTAGCTCAGTTTGTTAGCTGCTGTTAGTTAATGTTAGCTCAGTTTGTTAGCCGGGCTGCCCGGACTGTGAGCTCAGAGCACCGGGGAGTGTTAGTGTTTGTACCACAGGCGTTTTGGACCACCGGGAAGAAAAGGAGGTGGTGTCGTGCCAGAACAGGAGCTGGGCTAACAGGCAATGTAACCGGGCTCAGTAGCCTCTATGGACATAATAGCAGAGGCTAGAAAGATAGACGCCGAGCTGGGCTGACTGCTGTTGGACTAGTAAGTAATATTAGCTGGCTGCTATGTCTGCTGTTGTTGACCTTGCTTGATGACACTTGGGTCACAGCCAAGCTAGCTTTACCCCATGTTTCCAGTCTTTATGCTAAGCTACGCTAACAAACATTCTTCAAAATGTCAAACTATTGCTTTAACAGAAAGAACGCTGCGTTGATGGTTTAGCATTGTAGTCTCATCAGATAAACAGCTGAAACTTGCTAAATTTATTGTGTAATTAAACAGTTTATCATCCGTACGTATCACCTGGAGTTTGACCTTTTAATCTGTTTTCAGTTTGGAGACTAAATATCGGAGAAGTAAGCTTTCATTTTTATCGTGTAAGGAGGTTTTGGTCAGTTTTTCTGACCTTCCCTGTACTTCACATTGGACTACTTGTGTGTTGAACACAGAAGCAAACTGTCTGGCCTGCAGACGGTTACATAAGAGTTCAACACAGAGGCTTTCTTTCCTGAAGAGCGCTGCTCGACGACCGAGAGAGAGTGTGTGTTTGAGTGTGTGAGGAGATGTGATGAGCCTTCGTGGATCTTCAGTCTGCCCTTTCTGTCATGTTGTTCTTATTCCAGTTATCTTTAATCAAATGACCACAAACAAAGGCTGCATTTACACCTGGTATCCAGACCTGATCTCTATCTGGATATTGACATCTGATCCACATCTCCTGGTAATAAAATACATTATCTCCACTGTGGTCAGATTTCAACATGCAAATGAGTTTGGCAGGGCCGGCACGTCAATGGACGCGGTGCATCCAAGGTCAAGAGACGCTTTTTGAGGGAAGACTTGTTGATTTAAAGGTCCAGTGTGTCACACTATGTAAGTCACACACCACCAACTATTTCACTGATTTTGGTGAAACTGGATCATATTTTATGGAGAAAATGTTTTCTGGTTTTCCCTCTGTCCTCCTCCCGCTGCTCCGCCTCAACTCTCTGTGATTTAGCAAAGCCGAATGTTGTGCCAGAACAGGAGCTGGGCAAGCGGGCAATGTAACCGGGCTCAGCAGCCTCTATGGACATAATGGCAGAGAAGAAGAGAGCAAAGAGGACGTTGACGGAGGAAGCTAAGAAGAGAAAAGGAGAGAGTGAGCGAGCAAGAAGCCGCCGGACAAGAGTAAATCTGGGACTGACTTTTAGTGGTTGGTGAGAGCTTGGTGAAATAAAAGGCTGAAAGACAGACGCCGAGCTGGGCTGACTGCTGTTGGACTAGTCAGTAATATTAGCTGGCTGCTATGTCTGCTGTTGGTGACCTTGTTGATGTTTGACTGTTAGCAAAGTTGTCGAATCGCTAGTTTTTGATCAGAAGTAATGTAATCAGAACAAATACTCAAGTACAGCTGAACATAGTTACCACAGTGGGATTGTTTGCTTTAAGTATGTCTTGAAATACACTTTTGAGGAGTAAACTGTGTCCAGCACTTCACTGAAAGTGTATTAAATGTCCAGTATAAACAGGAAGAACCTGCTTTAATGTTCATATAAGACCCAGACTAATGCTGTACATACATGCTGAACAGAGGGTGGTGGGTGGGTGGTCAACAAATCAGCCATAGTTTGCAATCTTGTCCATATGCAGTGTTTAGAGGAGCGACCGGGCAGGAAATGAGGAAATACTTAAGTTTGCTGCCTTGTAATTAGACCTCGACAAACAGGCGCACCCTCCCAAAACACGCAAATGCCACAAACGCACGACAACCTCGCTTGAAGACAAGCGGCGATAATCTTCAGACGTTTTTATTGTGAGCGTTTTCATCCGTCATGAGCCGAGACACGAAGCCGTGAGCTCTGTTTTTTTAAAATATAAATCTACAGACAAACTAACTCAGAGCCACCGCTGGACGCTTTACTACAACACAGGATGACAAAGAACTGGTGCAGAGAAAGTGCCCATGCAGCAGAATACAGAGTATATTTACCCATCTACAGGCTCAACAGATAAATCTAAAATAATCTCATCATCATCATCACTGAGGAAGACTCTCAGGCACACGGTTATCCATCTGTCCAAAAATAAAACGTTCACAAACACTTCACAAATCCAAAAGCAAGCTGAATATCGTCAAAACTAAACTTCTGAAAAACAACAAAACATCTAGCGGGATAGAAGTTGGAGAAAATGAAGAATATGTACACTCAGGTGTCCATCAGTGATCGTGTCGTCACGTCTCCGGATCCGAAGAAGAAAGTCTGAATGATGCCTCCAATCGAAAAAGTGTTTGACGGTACGAGACTCTTGTTCTGGCCGGTTTCTGTTGATTCAGACGTTTCTGTCACTGTTTGTCCTGCTCACTTACAAACAGCAGGTAACTCGTTTCATCGGGAGCGATGAGAACGTCAACACCGCTCTCATGAAGACAAATATTTCACAGCGATCACGGCGGCCTCCGACGAGCGGAGTACTGCTTGTATAGTGTTAAAGGAAAAGTTCGACATTTTGGGAAATGCACTTATTCGCTGTTTGAAAGAGAGATAGACGAGAAGATCGACGCCAGTCTCGTGTACGGTAAATACGAAGCTACAGCCAGAAGCTGGTTAGCTTAGCTTAGCTTAGCATAAAGGCCGTAAACAGAAGGAAACAGCTTGCTGTGCTCCTCTAAAGCTCGCAGATTGACATGTTATATCTTGTTTAAGAAGTTTAAAAAGGTCAGTTTTAGAGAAACAGGTAGTTAATGCTCTGCTGGTTAGCTTAGCTTAGCATAAAAAATAGAAACAAGGGGGAAACAGCTAGCCTGGCTCTGTCTAAAGCTCACTAATCAACACACATCTGCGTAAGCGTTATGTGTCGGACTATTTCTTTGCTGGGAGCAGTGACTTCCTGTTCCTGTAAAACATATTAAACAAGCTGTTTCCCCGTTTCAATTCTTTATGCTAAGCTGAGCTAACCAGCAGAGCGTTAACTACCCGTTTCTCTAAAACTGACGTTTTTACACGTATATATCAAGATATAACGTGTCAATCTGCGAGCTTTAGAGGAGCAAAGCTAGTTGTTTTCCTTTGTTTACAGTCTTTATGCTAAGCTAAGCTAACCAGCTTCTGGCTGTAGCTTCGTATTTACCGTACACGAGACTGGCGTCGATCTTCTCGTCTATCTCTCTTTCAAACAGCGAATAAGTGCATTTCCCAAAATGTCGAACTTTTTCTTTAACATTAAACTAGCGGCACGCCGCTCGTCGGAGGCCGCCGTAATCGCTGTGAAAGAGATCGCCAGAGCTATAACTGGACTGAACGTTAAAAGCACTGGCTGATCAGTAAGAATCGATGGTAACAGTTGATTTTAGGGGCCTCATATGTATTTACAGGTACAGATCATGTTATTTGGTGTTTATTATAAGGCGAGGCGAGGGCGTTACTATCAGAAACTAGAGCGCTAGACGTCGTTAAATCCTACACACTGGTTCTGTAAGATTTTATTTGTGTTCAATCACCTGGAAATAAGAACTGTTAAGTTTTTAACATCTTAGAATGAGATTTTAGTTAAAGCCTTTCGCAGCGGGATTCCGTTCGACCTCACCGCTAGACGCCGCTAAATCCTTCAGACCGCTCATTTCATAAACTCCTGCAATGCTTTCAGGGAAAACCCAATTTCATCATCGATTAATCTGCTTAAGAGTGGAAAAATGCTCCAAGGTGACGTCTTCACAAACCAAACTCAAAGATATTTAACTGACATTAATATAAAACTGAGAAAAGTAGCAAACGATCACACTGGAGGAGCTCCGAGTATCGAACTAACTGATTATCAAAACAGTTGCAGATTATATTTCCACTTTTAGTTTCAGCTCTGATCAACGTCTAAATCCAAATAACTGTCTCCGAACCTCGCCTAGTTCCTCTATAATTAGTGCTAAATGTCACATCTCCTTCCTGAACTGTAAATAAAGTGTTGTCAGGTTGTTATATACCGCTGAGGAGCGATCAATCACAGTGAGACCGTAAGAGAGGCGGCGACACGACTCTGAATCAACACACGCCTCGAGAACAACAGCGGCGCACCATCAGCCACTTTTCGACCACTCATGTACAAAAACATCCCGTCGTCTTCTTCCTCCTCCTCTGCAGCGCCGGGCGAACAGAAACCTCACGCCGTCCCACGCCCTTTGTCAGCGTTACCTTGACGACACGCGTGAAGTTAGATTGAACAGACGTGTTCCTGTTTTTTTTTTATTAGAAGAGTCCCAAAAACAAAAATATCCAAATCCCGTCGCTAGTCTCGTGTAAATTTGTGTCCACTCCTAAATATGAGTCGCTCTTCCCTCGGTGGGAGATGATGCGTTCATCCCGCCTTCCTGTCTGTCTCGCCATCAGTCGGCCGGTCAGGTGTTCAGTCGTCTTTGTAGTTCGTTCTCTGGTCCAGACGGTTGTTGTTGTTTTTTGTCATCTCAGGCAACAGACAAAAAAGAAAGAGAGCCATCTCTCTGACCCCTGACCTCTGACTCCCGGTTGTGCCTCTCCTCCTCGGGCTTCGGGGGGCCCCTCAGTCGGGTAAGAGTGTGTGTTCAGGTCAGGGGGGGAGGTTTGGTCTGTCCCGGCATCAGTGGGCGTCTGGAGGACTCGTTCCCTGTTTGGACCGGTTTCCCCTCCGATCTTTTCTCTTTTCTCGTTCTCTCACTCGTTTTCATTCGCTCTCTTGCTCGCTCGCTCGTCAGCCTGGGCCCAGACTCCAATCAGCGTCTCCTGGAGGAGAGAGCAGACATTTACTGTAGACGTGGAGAACAACGGCAACACTTTCTCAGACCTAAAACACGTCTGAGTTCATCTAATCAATGTCTCCGTGTTTGGTATCCAAATAAACATTTATTACCACTGCTGCTTCAGAATAAAAGCACTAAACTTGTTAAACACAGGGCAGCTTTTATTGTGAAGCAGTCACAGGAAACATATTTGATGATCGCAACTACTCAGCAAAAAAAATACCAAACAAACATTTTTGGACATTTTTTAATTTTAATGTTGCAGCGGGAGTTTGTTGTAATTGTAAGCCAGGCTTGCTGTTACCATAGTAACCATGAATATAGCCCAAATTAGACCAGGACGGAAGCCGTGTTTCCGTCCACATGTCACAAATCTTTACCAAATTTTGAGTGATTTCGCAAAAGAAAACGCGAATGAATGCTTGTTTCCGTCCACCAAACATTACGTGAATATCAGGAGTTGGTTCAGTAGACGAAGGCGTAACAAGATGACGTCATGACAAACAAACAGACGGATGGTATCTACATGTGTGGTTCCCACCGCGAGGCATAGAGGAGGAGATGTGACGGCGTGGGGGTGGTTTGCTGGTGATTTATTCAAAATTCAAGCTACAGCTGAGCCATCCAGTTTGAGCTTAGCAGGACTGTCATTGGTTTTTCAACAGGACAATGACCCCAAACACACCTCAAGACTAAATAAGGGACATCTGACCAAGAAATCATCCGACCTAAACCCAGCTGAGGTGGTTTGGGATGAGTTGGACCGTGGAGAGTGAACCAACAAGTGCTCAGCATATACGTGAAGTCCTTCAAAACTGTTGGAAAACCGTTCCAAGTGACGGACGCATGAAGCTCAAGACTGTCAAAGCAAAAGAATCTAAGATATAAAACATATTCTGATTTGTTGACCATAATTCAAAGTGTTATTTAGTAGTTTTGATCTTCAGTGTGAATCTATAATGTAGAAAGTTATAAAAATAAAGAAAAACCATTGAATTGAATGGCGTGTCCAAACATTTGGCTGGTACTCTATGTATGAAAAGCAAAAACCCAGATTTTTAAAATAAAATATAACTTTATATTGTCTTATATATCCTCACATCATCACTGCAACGTACCGACAACTGGAACAAAACCTTCAATTATTATGTGACCAAATATTTGTGTTTGGAAAACTTATTGTCTTTACTGTGTTTAGTTTTGTTGTTTCATTCTGCACAAAATGTAGTTTCATTGAGTATCAGGTATTTACAGTTCAGCTGTGTTCAGCGTTAACTCTATATTTGTCTTATTGTCAACAAATCCCATGAAAAACCAAAAATGTGTTCTGACTTCCTGTCTGTGCCGCTCAGCTCCGAGCCCATTGTTTGGACGTAAATCTTTGAAAACACACAAATATGTAATTAAATGTTTTAAACGGGAAGAGGACGTAACTGCATTTGTTGGGGACTATTTTCAGCGGTGGATGAATCCACATTTGTTTGTGGCAGGAGGACGGTGTGTAAACAAACAACAGTGTGTGTGTGTGTGTGTGTGTGATATGAAGGAGAATTGAAGGATTGGTGTGTTTTAACAGTTTTTAATGCGGCACAGACAATACACGCAATACTTTGATAGATTCAGTGTTAGTTTGGATCTTTTAATGGGATTTGTTGACACCATGAGGCTCAAAGGGAACACGAGGCCTTATAATCTTCTTATTATTGATAGTAATAGATTACACCCTCTGCTTCGTCCCTGAACTACGTTTCCTGTCTCTGTTCTCCGTTTGCTCCTCAAACAAACATCTCAAAATGAAATACAGATTAACCAGCTACAGTATGAAACAAGGAGGACAGATTGTGTGTCACCTTTGTAGTTAAAGTTCTGTCAGTTTGTATTGAAACGACGCCTGCAGACTGATACACGATCTTACATGCCACATAAGGATTAATCATACCTATAAAAGACTAGTTCTCAAACTCTGGTATGGTAGATCCGTGAAGACGTTTCACCTCTCGTCCATGAGGCTGACCAGGCCGTCGTTCACGCCTGGTTCGTTAGTGCTTCTTGTTGTTATGACGACTGTCGTCCGAGTCGTTAAGGTCACCCGAGGTGCAGCGTGAACGACGGTCCAGGTGTCCTTAACGACTGTCGTTCACACCGGACCAACAGGCGACGCACCAGGTGTGAACGACGGCTGCCCGGTCAACGACAGTTTAGAAGAAGCCTCACAGACGATCTACGGGTTACTCCAGATTGAACCTTCTCAAAGGAATATGTGGAAGAACCTTTGAATTAAAAAACTCTGGAATATAATTTAGAACTGGTCTTGTATTTTGTGTCAATATCAGCCTGCTGTGTCGTCATTGTTCATGTGCATGATTAGTTACGAGCTAAACTGTGACAGTGGAGGTAAAATGACCGTGGCTCCAAACAGGAAATATCAGGTAGAACCCCTTCAACACCAAGTTAGCTCTGGTTCTTGACCCGGTTCTTATACGAGGTACTTGGTGGGCCTGATATTTTTTTAAGGTGGTACGCGGTGTAAACAGTTTGGTTTAAAATGTTCGTGTTGTGCTGTCGATCCACTCTACAGAAGCAAGAAAGACACACGAGGTGCTGTTGATGTTAACAAAGTATAAACTTCAAGTAAGTCTTTATTTCCAAATATTCCCAGAGCTTTTACAGAAAATAAATTATCTGACGTGAACTCTTAGCACCTGAAAATCAGAATCAGTTAAAAAGTGCAAATATAAACATTTAAAGTCCTCGACAAACCCTTTCCTCTGCTTCCTGGACTAACTCGCTGAAGCCTCGTCTAAAGTCCTTGACTCGCCTGTTCTAGCCTACTCCATGACATGTCTTTGGCTTTTCTCCTGCCGTCTGTCTCGCTTCTCATGCCTTTCATTTCTCGCCCTTTTCATGCTGTTTAAGGAGATACCAACGAGGTGGAGTCAGTACATAGTGAGAGCCCTAATCCAACGACACATTCTGCGGTTTGTTTGAACGGCGGCGCTTCAGTGATCACGGCTCGCGTCTCACCTTCCTCCGGTCTTGAAGATGAGGTCGGCGTTGGGAGCGCCTTTCGGGTGCTGGTAGCGAGGCCGGCGCTCGCGGTTAGTGTTGGCCGGAGCTGGACGCTGGGCGAGGGACTGCATCATCTCTGTAACATGCAGACAGAAGACAGAAAAAAGGTGCTTTAATCACGACTGTGTTCATTCAACAAAAGATGAAAGCAAGAAAAAGTTCCTTCATCTGTCCAAATTTCTCTCGTTCAGAAGCTGATTTAACCGTCAGTCATGTTAGCAACTGAAATCTGACCTTGGAAGGAAATAAGAAACAGATTTATGGATTTAATTCACCAACAATGCCACAAGAAGCATCAACAAATGAGGTGAAACAACCTGCAAAAACATGCAGGTATCAACCTTCATGCATCAGTCAGCTATCTTTCCAGTTGCTATCAGTTAGATAGCCGGATGTCGGCGGTCAATCATCTTAATCTTCTTCTAGATTTTTGCTAAAGAAGCATCTGATCAGCTGGTAGCTGTCACATCAATGGCTATCGATGCATTTTGAGGCCACAGTTCAGCCATCTTTGTTAGCCGATTTATCGAATTTCTTTCAGTCATGACCAAAACTTTCCCAGCAGCAGGAAAGGAGAAAGTCCTGTAGAGGCCGTGTAAAGAAAATAAATAAATAAACCTGCTTTTTCTTATCAGTGTGAACTGATATGGAGGCAGAAGTTTAAAGGCGTCACCCTGATGTCGCGATAAAAGTCACAGATTGTGGATTTTTAGGTGACCGACTTTCCTGTTCGGACACATTTACCGTCACCGTAGAGTGCAGTAAGCTACGCTGAGCGACGCGTTAAGTTAAAAGATGCAATGAACAAAACGTTGATGTGTCAATTTTTACATGCCCCAAAACATATTGGTTTATTTTTTTAGCAGTTTATTTATTTATCTTTTATTTTTCTCTCAAACTTGACGTTTCTCGTAAACTTGAAAAACGACCCCGTTTTATCCGCCTCGTTCTCAAACTACGTGGCAAACTCAACACATAGTAACTAAACTTGTTTCCAGGATAAATAAAATCGTCATGAAGAAATTCTTATTTTCTAAATACTCAGAAGTTATTTCAGTATCACTTCATGTATTCTCTGATGTTTTGATAACGTGTCGATCATCTGTTGATGCTTCACGGTCGGCTTCGTCCGTTAAGGCGAACATAAACGGAGTAAAACTCGGCGGTCGTCGTACCCTGGTAGTCCTCCTGCTCCTGCCTCTCGTTGATGTCCAGCGTCAGTTTCTTCATCCTCATGCGCTCTTCCTGTTCGGCCTGCTGCTGGTTGAAGTGGTTCGCCGCCAGGTGGGACGACAGCGGCACGTTCAGGATCTTATACTGTCGACCAGAAACACGCACGTTAGCACGACATACACACGATGTGGGAACAACAAAAGTCTGGAAGTTAAAGGTGGATTTCCATAAGTCCCCATGTTCAAATGTCCAACTTCACAGCAGAAATAAACATGTTTACAGCCTGGTACAAAAAACAGTTTTGGTCTCTATAGCTAATTTCCCCGTTCATGACAACTGTACTGAGGGTGAATTTATATACAACTCACCTGTTCAGATTATATTAAGGCTTAAAGTTATGCAGGATTAAGAGCATGGACGCTTTGATTGACGGATGGGTGTCGACCAGGCGTCATTGAGCCCGCCTCTTTGACCATTTTTGGATTAGCCGTTAGCTGGCATGACTGCTAAGGTGGAGACGACCACACTGAGCTTCACAACAGCTCTACGTCCATGTTTTATATTGGCTATGGTTTCCAATAGGTCAATGCTAGTTAGCACACACACACACACACGCACACACACACACACACACACACACACACACACAGAGTATGCTTTTATTCACTGCTGCAGTATCCTGATGTTTACATAGAGAAACGTCATTTCCCATCCACACACCTCACCAACACTCCCACAAAGATGTTCAGTGTTCGCTGCAGCTTTCATTTATGAAAAGTGTTTTATTTTTTTATTTATTTTATTCTTCGCTCGTGTGTTTCTGGCGGCCGTCCTTCACACAGAGTGAACTCGTGAGGACTGAACGCTTCCATTAAACCTCCGAGCAACTGGCAGGAAAACTGGACACACCCTACAGTACAAGAGGCCAGCCTCTGCCCTCAAACCACACATTCCACCACTGCACGCACACACACACACACACACACACACACACAGAGTCAAATATTATTCCTGGGCTCAGTCAGACCGAGGCGAGTGTGTGGAGGTTTTCTGTTTGTCGCTCGTCTCCTCGTCTGCCGTCACATTTTCACTCGTCCACACAAATGTTTAAAACTGAAAACTCCACGACCGCTCACTTCCTGTGAGTATTTCTGGACTTTTGGGACGCAACGACACGTCTGGGTGTCTACACGGTAAAGCTAACGGACGATCACGCCTTCAAGGAGCGTTCACAGAGTGAGACAAGGCGGACGTGGCCTCTTGTGGATATTTAATCAGTGAACAGGATGATTTATTATATTTTGAGCCTCTCTTCTTTCTCGCTGTGTCTTGTGTTCTGATCCACTAAAGTCAGACACGATATGAGATCAATAATTTTTGTTATCTTTGCCGCTGTCTTGACGGGAAGAGAGGCTGCTGTATTCACCGCTATTCATCTGTCTGGAGAGGTCGAGATCTGCTCGAAAGCATCGGTGGCTGATCAATCAGCTGTAATAAACAGGTTTAGATACATTTATATCTGTCAGGTGACGTCCGTGCACTCTCACCTGCTGCTTGTTGCCTTTGCGTGTCAGCATGACGAACTGCATGGTGTCGTTGATGTCCGAGTCTCCCTCGCTGATGCACGGCTGTCCGCCGCCGCCCTTCTTCAGCTGGCTCTTCAGCTGCAGAGGAATGGCCACGTCCAGCTGGTGCACCTTCACCGTCTCGCCGCTACGCTGCTGCAGAGACACAGAGAGTCGGAGAACAACGCGGTGAGAACGAGAGTCAACCTGAGATGTTTAGAGATGAGATGTTTTGTTTTCACACCTGCAGGTTCTCCAGCATCATCTTGTCCAGAGCCTGGATGAAGTCCTCGTCCTCGGCGCACGCCACGTGTTTCAGTCCACCTCCGCGGATGGTGACCTCCTTCACAAACACACAGGAAGTTAACACGACAGACTGCTTAATGACAGCGTGCTGAACACTTCACATCACTCATCCTCGACTCATGGCAGTGATTATGGTGCGGACAGATTTATTGGTCTCACATTGTTCTCCTCGTCCGTCTCGTTTTCTTTGTTGGAGTCGGTCAGATAGTCGGTGTTCTCCTCCTCCTCTTCCTCCCGCTCCTCTTCTTCATTCTCTGAACCTTCCTGTGGAGAACAGAAACAGTTTGTCAGCTAAAAGATCGACGAGTGGACACGCTGATGCATGAACACAGATCACGCCGTCACAGTTTACTGAACCTGATGTGTCTGTTTATGTGTAATGTGGACAGGCTGGAGGAAATCTGATGATGTGTGTGAGATAAACGATAATAATCATCATGAAACCTGCGAGACTCCAAGACGACAATCATGCCACTAAAATTTAAAATCGCTGCGTTTCTCGACATGTTTTGATCTCAGGAAGTTTCCGTCAGCTCGTCGTCTGAAGAAGCAGCGGCCGTTTTTAAGACGTTATTTTTGTGTAACGAAGACGGCATGTAAAGCGGCAGACGGGCGTCATTCTTTGTGTCCAATTCCTGCTTTGGTTCATCTGTTGTATTTCTTCTGTGACTCCACGTTGACGTGTCGAAGCACAATGAACCAAAAACAAAAACTGCTCTGCGGCTGCAGATTCTGAAAAATTGTTCCTGTACTTCTGAAGCACCGGAGCAGCAGGAACTTTTTCAGGGGTAAAATAAAGTCCTACAAACATTCCTCGAGCCTGAGGAAAGCTCCTGCAGCTTTACTGCAATAAATCACAACTTTAAACATCCTTCAACCAAACTGACAGTGAGACGCCGTCGTGAGAAACGTCTGTGAGATCTGAAATACGATAATAACGATAACAGACACTCAGCTTTGAGCGTCAAAGTCCACACGAGTCAGCTCTGAATGTTTCCTGAATGTTTCCTCGTTTAACTCTCTGACATCACTTCCTGTCATCTGGACCGACGTGCACTTCGTACTTCGAACAGTCGTGAGCGTGGTTTGTTCCTCCTTTTCACTTCCTGGTGGGAAAATACCCACACTCACCTGCTGCTGTGTATACGTGTGTTACCATGGTAACCAAATGATGCAGCATAAATAAGAACATCAGGGAAGGACGGGCTGATCTACACATCACAGACAAACCGACTCACGTCCTCCTCCTGCTCGTTCATCTCGCTCTCGTTTCCTGACTGCTCCTCGGTCTCGGCGCCGCCCTCCTCGTCGTCGTCGCCGTCGTCGTCCTCCTCGTCCAGACCCTCGCCCTCGCTCATGGCGCTGGAGCGGCCGTCCTTCTCCATCGCCAGGCCTTTGAGGAGAACACACAGAGCCAGTAATCAGATTACACCCGGGCGGTTATGACGGATTACATCACAAATACCTCGACACCGAGCCCGACCCGGGAGAGGGCGGCTTCACCCGAACAAAAGCTTCAGTTAGAAATAGAGCAAACGTTTCGTTACCTGGATGATGCGTACAACCAATTACAGGAGGCTAATTATGTAACCATGGCAACAACAAAGAAAGAAAGAAAGAAAGAAATGAAGTCAGGCGGGCGGCCTGAAGCTGAAGATCGGGTTCTGACGGAGGAATGTCTGATCCCGGTTCAGGTATGAAAGGTGAAACAATGGCAGCGCTGTTTGGCTTAAAGGGGCCTCATCCATCACTTTCTCTGCTACGTGCTCTCACACGCACACATACACACGCACACGCACACACACACAGCGCTGGAATGTAACTAAGTACTTCACTCTGGTAATGTACTTGTAAACAGTTTGGAGGTATTTGTACTCGAGTACTTCCGTTTTATGCTGCTTTGCACGTCGACTCACGACCAGAGTTCATTTTTTTCGATCACTTTCCAGGATCCTTCCAGGATCCTTCCAGGACTATTTACTGACAATACTTGCTCTCAAACGGTCATATCATTTATCATAAGGGAGCTCTTATCCAAACAAGTAATGGATCAGAGTTCTTCTTCCACACTGACAAACTCTCCTCCGTCATTCAGTCACACGGTGTCACTGTCATCCGGGCGGAGGCGTGGAGGTGTTGACATTTTTTCTCGACACATTCCAAGTCAACACCTTGAAACTGTGAAACAAAGCCGGCATTCCTGCGCTGGCGTCCGGCCGAGCAGCTGCAGGCCGCGGGGCGAGATACACCTGCTGCTGCTGCTGCTCGGACGTCTGCAGCTTCCTCGTCAGGTTTTTTCATTTTGTGTTCCTGGAAGTTTAAATGACACCGTGCAGCTCAGCACTGCAGCTAAAGGTCTATATTCTATATTCAAGTCTATGTTCAATCAAAGAGAGCACTCTGAAAATATGAACGTTGTTTCTGTGACCTTCCTTTCCTTCAAGTTTGAAGGTGTAGTTTCATGTCTGTGTGTCTCAAATCTCTTCAACCTTCACAGGTTTTAGTTTCAAGTAACAGCTCCTGACTTTTAAATTCTGTCGCCTCGATCAGCAGTAAATCGTGATTCTCAGCTCGAGTTCTGCGACTCTTCATACTTTGATCGACTCTGAAGAACAGCTTGAAACATTACACAAGCCGGTACAGAAAATAAGTGTTTGGACTGAACGAGCGGAGAAACGAAGGCTGCAACTTCTCGATGAATCGTTTGGTCTTAAAAGTTTCCAGAACCAAAGACGACGTCTGACAAACAGCCAGAGATCTTCACATGCAACGACAGACGTTACGCCATAACTCCACCGGGCGCGTCTCCGTCACGTCACGGCTGCGACGCTGGTTTGGTCCGTTCACAAACAGAGTTCATGCAGCTTTTGAGAGTAAAATTCAAGCACTTTTCAAGGATTATAATCAAATTCAAGCCTTAACCTTGAACCTTGAAAACATGACAAACTTTAAAGAATCTGAATCACGTTCTTGGTGGAGACGTAAGAAAGAAAGAAACTCATTCACTTTAATTCATAATCATCATTCCTTCGTGTGTGTGACTGTGTGTGTCAGGTATGTGTGTGTGTTTCGATGAACTAAACCTGTCAGACAGATAAACCAGAGTGAGGAGGAGGAAGAGGAGGAAGAGGAGGAAGAGGAGTGATGCGGCACAATCCTCCTCCTACACACCGTGGAATGTTGCTCAGCCGGGACGACCGGCGAGACCGGCTGCTCCACACACACACACACATCCTTCACACACTAATCACATGCCGGATATAGACTACATGTGCACTACTCGTACCTAGTTTGACAAGCACCTCCCTCTCCAGGTCGACGACCTGCTTGGTGGCCTCCTCCAGGGAGCAGCTGAGCCTCATCTTGGGCCTGAGCAGCTCCAAGGTGTCGCTGATCATGTAGTCGATGTCGATGGGGAACGGGTGGTCTTTGGTCCAGACGTCGATGCTCTTCTTCCACCAGATGTAGCGCTGCAGACACACACCGCATCACGTTATTCACTTCATTCGCATACATAAAACACTCCAGACTGCAGACTCGAGGTGCGCAAGGCGCAGACGTGCCTGGAAGTAGATGAGGAAACAGTCGAGCTTCCTCTTGCTCGAGCCGCGGTCGAAGTACTGGCCGCAGGTGTCGAGCAGCGTGCACACCAGGCGGATGCGGAACAGATGCTCCGGAGGGTCCAGCGAGCTCGGGCTGCCGTCCTGGCTGATCCCGAAGGAGATGAAGGAGAAGAGGGTGCGGAAGATGACAGCCGACTCCACCATGCGGTAGTTGTAGAGCTCGCCTAGGAACTTGGCGCTGCTGATGCGCCGCTGGTTAAACTTGGGCTGGTTGACCTGAGGACGGACAGACGGACGGCGGGGGAGAAGACACTTCAAAACTTCAGTCAAAGCATCAAAAATCTTTGCAGCAGATTATATATTTATTATTAATGATGCATAAACATGTAAGAAACATTTTAATGTTGCAGCTTTCTAGTTTAGAAATATTTAGAATATGTAGAAACGCTTCATGTTTCAGCTGCACGTCGATACATTAATCGTTAATTATTCAGAAACTTGTTCATGTCATGAACACACGTCCACACGTCGCCTCTTTCTTGTTGTCACAGAGTAAAAATAATCTGAAGTGTTGCGCAAAAGACTTCCAGCTCAGGATGCAGCCGGACGGCATTCTCACGTATCCGCGACATCTTCACACGACTCGCGGTGACAATAAGATGGATTTCCTCGTCAGTCAATAAGGATTAGTCTGTTCTGTCATCAGTTACATAAGCGTTACGACATCGGTTTACCTCCATGCCCAGCCGGATGTCCTCCAGCACGCCGTCCACCACGTGGATGCCCACGTCCTCCTGGTAGGCCACCAGGCCGGCGAGCAGGTTGGCCACGCAGTGGATGCTGTTGTACTTGACGTTCCAGATGTTGACCATGCAGCAGATCAGGTAGCTCTTCACCTCGGGGTCCTGCCAGGGCAGCTTGCGCATCTGCCTGAGCACCTTCTCGGTGGTGACCTTGGACAGGTCCTTGTAGAGCAGCTTGCGGATGTACTCCTGCAGCGGCGGCCGCTTCTTCTTCACCGTCTTCTCCACAGGCGGCGGATTGCAGTAGTAGTAGGCATTCTCCACCATCGTCACGTAGCGGGCGTCCAGATGCTGCGCCTGCTTCTTACGCATCATTTGCTCCTGAAAGGGCAGAGAGAAGATCAGCTGGTTACACGAAGGTGACGAGATAAAACTACTAAAAAAAACAGCTGATACTGAGGTCGATATTTGGTCAGATCAGCTGTCAGATCTGCTCAACAATCCTGATGTGTGTTCACACAGTTATGGTCCAACATTTCCCGTTAATTCTGTATCGTGTGATTGTCTTGCTGCTGTAACCGTTCGTACTAACCAGCAGGACGCTGGTGCGCAGGTGAGAGTCCGGCGATCTGAAGAGGAAGCGTCCGCAGGTCTCCAGCAGCGTGCAGGCCATCTCGATGTGATGATGGGTGAAGTCGGACAGCAGCATCTGTTGGGACACGGACGCACGCTTTCTTATTAAAACATCTTTTTAGTGTCCGGATGTGAAAATTCAGAGCTGATCTTTAAGCATCAACGACACAAAGAAGCAAAACAAGAAGAAATTCAGACGCCGGACGCCGATTTAAACATTTAATATCTTAATAAAACATTAATTTTCACAGCAAGTGCCTCAGATATGCAGTTCAGAAGTAACAAACACTGCCTCGCTTTTCTAAATGATTCCAGCTGCTGTCTTTGTCTGAAGCTGCCCGTTCTTTCTGTGATAATACACGAGGATAAAAATCACTCAACAGATCTGAATCTGTTCACTTTCTTTAAACAGAGACACGATTGTCCTCTGAGAGAGGCAGAACACACCTCAACGCTCGCTGAAAGACGTCTTATCTTTGTGAAGTAACTATTTATATTTATGACACAATAAACTAAAGACGCCCGAGCAGCAGTGCGAGCTTCGCCTCTCGTTCAGGCTGCAGTCCTGACTGGTGGAGGTGTTTGGAGCTGAAGCCTGCAGACACTGAGCAGGGCGTAAAAAAAGTAGTTCCACCTTCTGTGCATGTTTTTAATTTAAAATATTTAAAGTTCATCTTCTGCTAAAAAAGATAAAAAGATAAAGTCAGAGTTCTGCTGCACATGTTGGACCAACAACAAGCTAGAAGCTTATCTTCAATCTATAGTCAAACATGAAACCCTGAATTTACTTCTGTGTGTGTGTGTGTGTGTGTGTGTGTGTCCATCAGCTCAGACATGTTGCCGCCTCAGAGTCAGATCAGCGTTCTTCACCCACCTTCAGACAGTGCAGCGTGTCCGTCTTCGAGAACATCTTGAACTTGGCGAGCTCCCCGATGAATCGGACCGTTTTGTTCTTCGTCTCGATGTTGATCTGATCCTTCTTCCGGATCTGAAGCAAAAAACACGAGAACAACCAAATCAGCAACTTCCTGTCCTGCTAGTTCACTTCCGGCAGACTTTGAGAACACAGAAAATAAAAACGTTCCTGTGTCTGTTCATGGCTCTACATCTCACTGATGAGTTTGTTTCAGTGATTCAAATCTAAATTTGTGTCACGTCACAATAAAGCTCAGTATGTTATTCATCATCAGACACGTTAGAGGACGTACATGAAACCTGAAGTCGCCCTTCAGCATGGAGCAGAGGTCCTCGGCCACGTCTGACATGCAGGGATGGAGAGTCGCCACCAGGCGAGAGTAGAAGGGCAGAAGGTCCAACCTGCAGGAGGAGGAAGAGCCACACCATTAGATATGATGACAGCGCCCCCCGGTGGTGTGTGACGGTACAGGCTGAGATCAACAGACGGGGCTGGGATATTTTAAAGAGCGGTTGTAGGTCGTAGTAGATGGCGGTCAGCACGTCGCGCACTGTGTTATGTTGC
Organism: Argyrosomus regius; assembly: GCA_946959425.1. Classification (NCBI taxonomy): domain Eukaryota; kingdom Metazoa; phylum Chordata; class Actinopteri; family Sciaenidae; genus Argyrosomus; species Argyrosomus regius. The sequence continues at coordinate 18,034,755 of OX336904.1, forward strand.
TGATCAGCTGTTTGTATCAAACTTGACGTTACCTCTGTCTGGGGACGGTGAAGAGCGCTCGGACGAGCTTCCTCCTGTTCGACTTGGTGTTCATGTTCATGCAGAAGTCCATGGCGGCCTGCAGGAGTCGACACAAGGCTCACACGTTATTTAGACGTTCTCAACCTGCCATTACTCGTCTGTAACACTGCATAGTGTGTAAGAGCTCAGCTGGACACACACTGCACCACTTTAGAAACTCATTTCTGACTGACTGAAATTTGACTGTAAAATGAGTCATGTGACTCAGAAACAGTGTGTGTCCAGATTTATATCATTTTGTTTCTACCACGTCATCTCAGCGAGATAATCGCCACGTTAAGTGTCTCGTTTGTTCCTCGTCACCTTGTCTATCAGGTCTCTGTTGACACAGTTGGGGAGCTGCTGGATGAAGGCGTCCACGATGAGCTTCAGGTGGGACCCCGTGTTGGCCTCTTCATCCTCTTGTTCTACAAACACAAATAACGAACTTTAGCCCTACAGGTCAGATCAGAATTAGTCTCCGGCTTAGCTTCAGTCTTAGTTAGTGTGATGGTTACCTTGCTCGTCCAGCAGCTTTTTGGCCAGCTCTTCGTTTTCCGCCTCGTCCGCTCCCTCCAGTTCTAGAGGTTCGTCCGCGATGTCCAGAGCCTCCAGCTCCAGCTCCAGCTCCTCCGTGGTGCTGGCCGAGTCCTTCCCCTCTCTGCCGTCTGACACACACAGCAGCAGCAGCACAGTCAGAATAAAACTCTGCATGTGTGTGTGTGTCTGTCTTCACCTGTGGATTTATTAAACGTACCTTTGGCGTCGTCCTTGTCTTTGCCCTGGCCGCTCTTCTCGTTGTCCTTGAAGAGGATGGCGGGGACGAAGGCCTTCAGGTCCACCAGGTTCTCGTAGAAGTTACGAGCGTCTTCGTCTTCCCAGATCCCTCCCTCCAGGTCGTACTCTCCGGGCTTACCAGGGGTGAAAATATCGATGCCGGGGCCGTGTTCTGAGAGAGCAGAGAGAGGACGACATGTTCAACTCAACAGGAGTCGATATTTGACTCGTTTAAATTCAGACAAACTGGAAAAGAGGTCACACACCCTCCTGAACCGTCTTGTCCTGAGGCAGGTCTGGCATGTTCTCATCGAGCAGGTCGGCGAGGGACTGAGTGTTGGCCAGCAGCTTCTGGTACGACGTGGCAAACTCTTCGTACTGCTTGTGTCTGTCCTCGCTCAGCTCTCCCTTGGAATGTAAGATACGCCTGACGGGAGAGAAAACGTCAGCCTGAACATCTTGAACGACAGACAGAAGAGCTGAAGCCGTGAGCTCTGGTCCAACACTCACCTGTTCTGCCTCTCGGTGTTCTGCAGCTCACGGTGGTCCTTCTTCAGGTGCTTGGTGAGCGACGTAAAGTATTCCCTCAGCAGGTTCTGGAAGGGCTGCTGCTTCTCCGTGCTGATTATCTCGCTCGGAGGGAAGCCCAAGCCGAACTTCTCGGCGGCATGCTTCACCTTGCGTGGCACGAGGCCGGCGATGTCGTCGCCGCAGTGCTTACAGAAGCTGATGACCACCGACACATGAGTGTGAGTCTCCCGGTCGGTGCTGATAATGTTCTTCAGCTGCTCGTAAATGAGCGAGAGGCCCTCTTTGTCCGTGAAGAGGCCGACGATGGTGAGCTCGGCGATGAAGCGCAGGTCGGTGCGCAGCTTGCTCACGTTGGGCGCCTTGTCCTCCTTCCTCGCCTCGAAGTGCTTCTTCCATGCCTGCAGCAGCAGCGGGGCGAACTCGGCGTAGCGCTGGTGGAAGAGCGAGCACAGGTGGACGGCGCAGCCCACGTCGGAGATCTTCAGCTTGGCCTCCACGACGGAGCTCACCGCCTCGCCGATGTACTTGCTGAGGTTGAGCGAGGCGAAGTCGTTGGAGAGCGAGTCCCGCTGCTGCTCGGTGAGCGTGCGCAGCTTCTTCACGAAGGCGGTGTTCTTCTTGAGGCTGGAGTCCAGGCGGCTGAAGAAGGCCTCTTCGGGTCGACCCTCCTGAGCGTTCTGGTTCTTGCTGCGGAGTTCCTTCCTGCACTGATGGCGCTCCCAGGCCTCCTGGTGCAGCTGATGGCCCTCCTCCTTCTCCCTGCAGAAACATCATTAATTAGAGATTAATTCACAGATATTGATCACGATGGATTTGATGACATGGTGATACGAGGATGATCAGCGGTGAAATAAGCTTTAAGTTTCAGCATCACTCACTTCAGGAGAGCCGCCTCCTCCTCACGTTGCCGTTTGGCCTCCTCCTCCTGAAGCTTCTTCTCCTGCTCCTCCTGCTGCCTCTTCTCCTCCTCCTCTTTCTTCTTCTGCTCCTCCTCTGCTTTCTGTTTCTCCTCCTCTTTCTTCCTGCGCTCCTTCTCCTCTTTCTTCTTCTTCTCCTCCTCCAGGCGCTTCCTCTTCTCCTCCTTGCCACCGCCGCCTCCTCCGCCTCCGCCTCCGCCTCCTCCACCGCCCTCTTTTTTGCCGCTCATTTTGGCCTCGTCTTTCACTTTGTCTCGAGCGGACGCCGGCCTCCTCTCGCCGTCTCTGTCCTTTTCTTTTTCCTTGTTACCGAAGGAGCAAACGTCTTTCTCGTCCATGTTTACTGAGCGCTTGCGTTCAGCAGGCATACTGTGGGAAGACAGCGAGAAACGTCAGGTCAGATTAATCTTCACATGAATACATACTCCATCTTTTGCACTTTTAACACATTTTCCAGCTCTAATCCGAGCAGAAGTGTCGACTCTTATAATCTGCAGAACGTGAACCAAGATTCAAAACTCCATTTGTGTACTTGTACACTGATATAACTTCCAAAATTTGTTGTTTCCATGCAGAATAAGAAAGAAGAAGAGATACACACACAAAGGGTTCACATGCAAATGTGGAGAGAGAGATGGTGGAGTGATGGGCAGCGGAGCCCTGCAAGCAGTTGGGGGTGTTCGGTGCCTTGCTCAAGGGCACCTCGGCAGTGCCCAGGAGGTGAACTGGCACCCCTCCAGCTGCCAGTCCACTTTCCATACTTTGTTCCATACTGGACTTGAACCGGCCACCCTCCGATTCCCAAGCCAAGTCTTTATGGACTGAGCCCCGGGAATGGTGTGCTGTGACTTTTCTAAGAGTTTCACCAAACGGTTTTGCCAAAAATCGCCACAAAAAAAAAAAACACGCCAAAATTTACAATGGGTGTGTATTGGTAGAATGTTCCAGAGCTAGAGTGGGTGACATCATCGCTAGAGTGGAGAGGGAGAGAAACATTTGTCAGAAAATACATTTGCAAACGGCTCTCATGGCCACAAATGTCACTCTGCAGAAATAATTTATACATAGAAACGTAGGAAAATTCGTGGGCTACGCAGCGATATCACTGCTGAAGCTGTCAGACTTATAGTTTTGGCGGGAGACGCACTGATGCGGCAGGATCACCCACCGACAGCCCCATCTACTCCCATGTAAACTGGAGAGGAGAAATTTCCCAAAGGAGCACGGGGCACCTGTTCTTTCTCTCTCTCCCCAGGTCACATTTTTTTACTTTAGACGCTGAAATTCGGCATTCACATGGTCGACAAGATGAGGATGCTCACGGTCATTTGGGCTTTTTGATACGACCTACCGTTTGGCATTAGTGTCCACTAGTTGGAGGGGGTTCATTTAGAGATTTTCTGTGTCTCTCAGCAGTCACTCACACACAGACAGAGCACAGCTGCAGTTAATTGCTCTGACCTGCAGCTGACCCTGGTTGCTTGGCAACCTCAAGCCTGCCTTTGACTAACTGTATTGAAGTCTCTGTGCTGCTGCAGTGTCAACAATAATGTATGGGCGCGACGGGGACACAGTCAGACACACTCTACATTTATTTAGACAGTTTATAGTTACAGATATCGACTTTAAATGTTTTAATCAGAGTGCAAACTTCATCTGAAGCCTCTGTAGACACACATTTCCCCGCTAACACCAGCCTGACCCCGCTCGCTCGCTCGTTAGCCACCTAGCCGCAACTGCGTTGCCTGCTATAGCATAGCAACATTAGCTCCCCTTTATATATCTATATATGTGTGTGACACAGCTGATGAACTCGCTTCATGTTAGCCTTTAAAAGGTTCAGTCTGTTCACGTCAGCTGTGAATTTTAAACGTTTATATAAATTCATAACAAAAACAGTTAGCATCAGCGCGGCTAACGCGCTCAGCTAAGGCCGCTCGTAACGGATGTAAACAAACGTTTTGACAACGTTTAACTAACAGTTAGTCAACATAACACCGCCACGGTGTCAACACACGATGATACACGACTTAAATCCACAGTTACGAACTGTATGTTCGGTGTAAATGTTTAAATAAAAGAAGCTTTTACCTGCTAACTGAAGCTAAACAAACATCAGGACATTAGCGCTGCTCTCCGTGTGAACGGAGGAAGGACCCCACACCACCGCCACCCCGCCTCTCATGTTGGGTCCACAAATATGCCTTACTAAAAAAAAACATATTATTTTATTACAATAAGTTTTAAAATATATTGACATATTGTGTCTTGTAGTTTAACACCGTCGTGATATATCTAAACAGTCATTTTATATTTAGGTACATCCTGTACCCAACACATGTCCATATATATCTGTATTTATGCAAATATATCTAACTTGAATATGTATATAGTTATTTTCTATGTTTATGTCTCATGTTTTTGTCCCCATCATTGATTCTTGGCCACATAAACTGACAATAATCCTCATAAACAGTTTTATTATTTGCCCCAAATTCTTCCTCTTAAATGTAAATACTGCCAGATAAAATAATATATAAAATCTCTGAGCTGTCTGAGGGTGGATGAAGGTTTTAGTGGTCAGATCTGAGTCAGAAGTCCCTCCCTGAATAATTATCGTGTGGATAGATTTGGATTAAACTGTTGCCAGGTCGTATTTATTCAAGGCTGTACTTAAATACAATGTACTTTGACTGCAGCACACAGGGAACATTTGCACATTGACTTTACTTCTTATTTTTACTTTTAAAGCATACGGTGTATATATATTTATATTGTTTATATTTGTAATACTTGATTTTCTTATATTTAGAGAATGTTTGACAAGCACCAACAACACCAGAACAAATTCCTCGTGTGTGTATAAAAAAGTACTTGACTTTAAGTAAACAGCTAGCTGCTACACTAATCTAATATCTCAAATCAAACCAGACTGAGCCGTATGAACGGTTTAAACTAACCGAGACCTTCAGTTCAACAGAATGAAGTCTTTGTGAGCGGCTCTCACATTTTCCTCCTGGAGAGAGACTGCACATATTTTTAAACACACACACTCTTTCCAACTCGTTCATTCATCTGAAATCTCCTCCCAGCACAGCCACTCTGTGTGTGTGTGTGTGTGTGTGTGTGTGTGAGAACAAGGATTGCTGTTGTTGTGTATTGACACAGCGTACACTCACACACACACACATACATATAGCGGTGCTGAAAGCTCAGCTCAGAGCCGCAGAAAGGCTCCACAGACGATGTGTTCAGAACTACTTTTTAGGCGTATTTATAATAAAATATAATAAAATACACCTTCTGTATCAGTACAGTGCGTTTACTGACTTTATTGACAGTAACAGTTCAACTCAAAACTTCTCAAATGGTTTCATTTCATTAACTGTTTGAGGCCCAAAGAGACAAAAACTCAACAATATTTCAAAATAAAAGCAGCACATTTGTGTATCAAAAGCTTTTTCATCTCATGACCCCTCAGATTTACCTTGTGACCCTTTAAAGGGACCCGAATCCTAGTTTGGAAACCACTTTTACTGTAGATTTTGAATGCAGGACCTTCACCTGCAATAGATTTACCAGGTGAATACTGAATGTTTCTTCCTCCGCTGCATGTCTGTATCCATGGAAACTCTCTACAACCTGTCAATCAGTAAAGAAGCAATCCGAACAGCTGTAAAGTCACTAAATCATTGTTTATTCAGCAGACTGAACATGTTCAACACAGTAAAATGAAATGAAAGCGCACGCTGCCTGTCGTACAGTTTACGGTTTATGCGCGTCAAGGCTGCAGACGTGGCTGACATTCTGTAATGAAACTGTAGGTGCGTTTGAATTCAGCAGTGAAATGACTGACTGTAGTTTACATTTGTTAAATGTTACAAAAAAACAACAACAATGGATCACGCCGCATCCTGGAGGTATCCACCTGAAATGGTTTCTTAATGAAATAAAAACATTTTCAAATGAACACTGTGAGACTAAGAGCAGCCTAAAACTAGGAACTGAAATGCTGTAGACCTTTAACACTCAGTGTAAAACGAGAAAAATCTATTTAAATCACCAGATTCTAATAAAGTCACTCACACGGAACAAAGTAAATCTATGTAAAAAGGCAGATTTGTGCTGTTGACCAACAGAAAACTGTTTACAGTTCTGACCGTTGAGGAAAATCCCAAATGGAGGAAGCTATTGTAGCTTATTAGCTTTTATTTAGCCCCGTTCTCTTCTCGTAGAGTATAAACCGCTCTAAAAAGAGAGGTTAGACAGTTAAGAGTCCTTTGAATTAACTGTTTTGTCCCATTGGCAACCGAACTAACAAGCCTGCTAGCGTTAGCAAGCCTGTTAGCTTACGTTATTAGCCGTTTTATGTCATTCAATTTTTAATTAACTCGGCTCTCTCCGAGTACAAACTGCTCCACGAATGGGGAAACCATTTACAGACAAGAGTTAACGGAAATACAAATACGTCTTTTGATTAAGCCGTTTTGTCCCGTTAGCAACTGAGCTAACAAGCTTGCTAGCGTTAGCAAAGCCTGTTAGCTCATGGATTTAGATCTTCAATAACTCTTTATTGAATAAAATGATGTGAAATCCTGAGAAGAAAACATCAGTGAGAAGTAAACACAACAATAAAGAGTAGTATAGTACTAGCATGCTTCTGGATGGCTAGTGCGTTAGCCATTAGCTTGTGGCACAGCACTCTGGTTTACTCATCACGCCACCTCTAAATTATCTTTTGATTGGCAGAGTGATTTGTTCTTAGGCTCAACATTTGTGTAAAATACTGGTCGATTGGTTTTCAGGTGAATTAAGTTTGAAAATAGTTGGATTGATGTTCTAAGTGAATGTCGAGGTATATTAAAAAGGAGAGATTTGACTGTAAATATGATATAAATTCACGACAAACTGCAAAAAATAAACACAGCCCCTTTTTTTTCCTTTGGCAAGTGGCCGTAGCGTAAAACAGTGGACAGTCTATTATTTTCTATGCAGACGATGGTGCCACTTTAAAGCAAAAACATCCCTTATAGACAGGACCTGATAGAACGGGTTTAACAGTAGGTTAACACAACTTGTTTAACAAATCCAAAAAGGTTATTACAGGTTGAAAGAAGTCCACCCTACATTGACTCAACTTTTGAGTTTCCTTTTGATTAATCTGCGAGGAAACCGAACCCACCGAAACGTATCAAAGATCATCCAATCAATATAAACATGCCACAAGCAGCAGGGACAACAGAAATGAAGCTGAATCTGACGTCCTGTAAACGCTGTTTTTAAAGAAAACGTTGTACCTTTAGATGAAAACAAAGACGTTATTTTCTGGTTTGTAGTTTCATTACGTTAACGTGACGTTTCATTTTCATTTCAGCAGCTGAAAAAGTCCATCTGTCGTCTGCGATGACCTTCGGTTCCCCTTAGCCATCGATGAAATGCTTTACTCTCCTACAAAAATACTCATAAAATAAAAAATAGATATAAAAAAAGGTCTCTGCAGCCGGTCACACTGTCGGCAGCCAATGGCACGAGTCTGTGCAGTTGATTGACAGGTGAGTCAGCCTATGGTCTTTGAGCCAGCCGGCTCTTCCCCTCCTCCTGTTCGATCAGCTTGAAATGAGTGTAAGACAGGATGCCTGCCAGAGTGCAGAGGATCCCCAGTGCCTGAGAGTGAGACAGGAGGACAGAAAGAAGAAACTGTGGGACTGGAGCCAGAAGGTTGTTGGTTTGAGTCAACACAGTGACTCAAGAGACTCACCTGATTGAGTGACAGTGGGTCGTGGAAAAGCAGGTATCCTCCAATTAGAGTGATGCAGAATTTGAAATGGCCAAACATGTTGTAGCTGTGAATGTGAGTCAAGAGAACAACAACAACACATGTGACCTTCAGGAGAACTTTTTTTCTAAACGCTCTCTTGTATGTGAGGATACGTGACAGCCGAGGTGTTCCCAATGATCCAGTAGATGGACAGGTTGACCAGGAACGCCACCACACCCGAAAACAGGACTGTCGCCTAGGCAACAAGAGGATAACACCGTTACTGCACCAACATGACAATGTACAAAATCATGGCCTTTACGATGAAAACCTGGATCCAGGTGCAACAGCTGCTCGCAAGTTCAAACTGTTACTGAGAACTTACTACGAACAGCTGATGCAGCCCAGTCCAGGAGTTTAATCGCAATGTATGTGTGTGTTAAGTGTGTGTGTTTACTAAATGTTGTGTGTGTGATGTTGAGTCTAACCAGAGCAGGCAGAGACCACGGTCCAAATATTCCTCCGTCTCCAGACAGAGGCTCAAACAGAGGAACGACGCAGAGCAGGAAGACCGAGGACAGAGGAGCCTGACAGGACAGTCACAGTGTTACATCACATTATGTATTAATACAACATGATACTGTTACAGACACAGTATTAATATTTAGGTACCTGCCCCTGAGTTGTACCAGACAATGAATGCATACTTGGTTTGTTCAAGTCAAGAAGTCAAGTGTGAAGGAACAAGTCCTAAGTCCAATCCCAAAATGAAAACCAACAAGTCAGTGTCAAGTCAAGGCCAACAAGTACTAAGTCAAATCCATCAAGTCCCAAAAGTGAAGGGAAAAAAGGACCCAAGTCAAGTCCCATGTGAAATCAACAAGTCCCAGGTCAAAATCAACAAGTCCCAGGTCAAGGCCAACAAATCTTAAGTTAAGGTAAACAAGTCCAAAGCCAAAACCAATAAGTCCCAAGTCAAGACCAGTCAGACATGAGCCGTTTCACCAGAAAGTCAGAGTGACCGATGCGTGAGGCTGTGCATGAGTGTTGTTGATAAGACTATCAGAGAAGTCGAGTATTAACTCACCCTTGTACAGATAAAGCCACAATAACAGGTGCTGTTAGTGATATTATTAAAATCTAATTATCATACAGTACTCCTACTGATACTGTTCATGCTACCTGCAGCTGGTGCTGAGTCATACCTGATAGTACAGAAGCTGCATAGAGTTCACCTGGAGCTCATGTTGTTTAGCCCCGACCCACTGAAAGAGAGACAGACAGACAGACAGACAGACAAACAGACAAAGATTTATATCAATTTAATCTCACAGAAACCACTTCTATCTTTGAGACGTTTCATTTCACTCTATGTTTACTCACCACTTGGTAAAGAGAGGTCACGAGAACACCGAGCGTTGCAAACACTGTCCCCAGCAGGTTGAACCGCACGTCATAGTACGAGTTCAATATGACCCCTAATGTTATGGGAACCTGGAGAGACAGACAGGTAGAAGTTCAAGACAACCTGCAGCTCATCACACTGTCATGAATAAAGAACACACTAATGAATATTTACATGTTTACAACTTGTGTTAAAATTGGGTTTAACTACCGCCAATGACGAACTCTGGCTGATGTTCTTATTATGTTAAGTTCCCTGTCTTAATTACAACTTTAGCATACAAGTTGGAATCTCATAATTTCGATAACTCTGACATGAACGCAGCATTAGTCTCGTTACCTCCTGACAGGAGCTGGATCAACAGTTCAGCTTGCTTGGTGCTCATGGCTCAATCAGTTAGTCTAGTCACTGTGTGACTTTGGTATTTTAACGCATTAGTTGGGATCAGAACTAACGTTTGAGGTAGCAGTAAACCGGCAATTACCATGTTGTGCAAGGTAAAAATGACAGTTTTTGTCAATGAAGTCTGGTGGCTTTGGAAAGAGCTTCAGTTTCCCATTGGAAACCTGGTCTAAATCAAGGCAAAGTGGTGAAGCGTACACTTAGACTGATTTTCTTTAGGTCTGCCTTATTTATGTGGTCCCTGTCTACAGCAGTGCAGTAATCAACTTCATGTTGGTCCTCCTGTGTGGGGGCATGCCGACCATCGTCTCCATCGTCTACTGTGGGTAATACATGGACTATGGCCAAGTACCTCAAACAACCTGGGCAATCCCCAAGACCTGAACCCCACACATGTTTTTAATTCTATTACTGAAAACATGAGCTACACTCATTGAGAGAAATGTCTGAATAAACGACTGGCAAGAAGATCTTTTCTTGAGATAGAACCAAATACAAAATTCTCCAAAGATAATGGAACTATTCGGAAACAGATGGATGATAACCAGGGTGCAGCATTAACTTCTGGGTTTAAAGGTGACGACCAGTCATTTCTGAACATCTGGAAGCCATCTCCATGAATGAATACTCGTCCTGGTCGCACCTATATGGACTAAGTCAAAGGTGACCCAGCGAGAGGTAGATGGACTTCTTACCAGTGTCAGTTTAATCTTGGTGGAGAAGGTCTTCTTGTAGTAGGTGGTCTGGATGAGGATGATGACGGGCGTGGTCATGGCTTTAGCCAGCTGGTACGTTCCTATCGAGTTATTCTGCAGGGAAAGGTTGGTGAAGGCCACGAACCCACAGAAGCTCAGAGCCAGCCACACGATCCTACGAACTGGGAGGCTTTTTGGAGCGAAGATGTCCATTTTCTGGCAAATGTAGAGTCCCAGCCAGGTGACCACAAAGTGAACAAGGGTCAAAGTCATGTTGGGGAAGCCATAGTGGACGTAGATCCACTTGTTGATGAAGACGATGCAAATGGAGGAGAGAAGGTTGACCAGCAGGCCGGCGAGGATGCGCCTGTTGGCTGAAAAACCAAACAGCATCTCAGCCATTGTTCTGGAAGTTTCTTTTCTCTTAGTTTACCCGAGCAGAGCTTCGTTTAAGTGGTCACACTGAAAAAGGACAAAGACAGTGAACGTTAGAGAGAGAGTCCATCTTTTAAATTACAGCTTACGTTTCATGTCCACTTTGATGCTCTTCAGAGACTTAATCTTCATCTTAATACGTGTGTAGGATTTAGTGGCATCTTTGCAATGTAGTTGAGGATTGCAGCCGCCTTGTTTCTCTTTCCTAGCATGAAAAAGAAACTATGGCCTTATCTAGAGCTGGTGTTTAGTTTGTCTGTTCAGGGCTACTGTAGAAACATGGCAGACCACGTGGAAGAGGACCCTTGACACCTGTAGATATAAAAGTCTCGTTCCAAGCGAACAAAAACACAATGATTCATATTTTCAGGTAATTATACACTAATAAAAACAGAGTTATGCCCCCCTAAAATACTACACAGACTTTAAACACTGTTAGCAAAATGTACTGAAGGTACCAAAAGTAAAAGTACTCATTATGCAGTAGGAGTTTTTTTAAACAATATCGTTTTAATGACATTTATGAGGCACGTTCACGTTAAAGCTGGATGCTAAGCTAACGTTAACTACTTTAGCAGTGGTGAAAAAGTAACTAAGTACATTTTGTGCTAAACTTTTTTACTCCACTACAGTTACAGCTTTAGATACTTTTTACATACAAAACAAATCAGTTTATAAAATTACGTTTAATTTTTTAACTTCCACCAGTTGTAACATATAAAATGTTTATTTACTGCTTTTTAAAGTACAGTCTTCTTCAAATACTTGTGCTGTGTGTATTCATGTAGAATCAAAGTTTATCACCACTGTGGCTGAAGTAAAAAAGTACAAGTAACCTCTGAAGTGTAGTACAATAATATAAAGTACAAGTACCTCAGAGTCATACTTAGTAGTCACAGTAGTTGATAACGTACTTCATTACTTTCAGTGATTGTTTTACAGTTAAATAAGTGCAGAGAACGTGTTTATTTTCGGTTTGTAACGGTTCTAACGGTCGTAACGGTTGTAACGGTTGAATTACTGTTAATTTAAATGAAGTTTGGCGTGTTGCTCTGAACACAGACAGAACTAATGCAGATTAAAACATAAATTACATTTTATATATCGTGTGTTTGTGTTTGTTAACACAGAGGTGAGTCCTGCCTGTCTGTCTCTCTCTGTATCTGTCTGTCTCTCTCTGCCACGCAATAAGAAAAGTTTACCTGAGGTCTCCATCTTTCCATCTGTCTCCCTCTCTGCCTGTCTGTCTCCCTCCGGCCGAACAACCACCACCACCCCCGTGAGTTACCGGGCAATGCGTGCGTCTCTACGCCGGCAGTCGGAGCTCCACTCCCGGCCTTGTAGCAGTGACGAATCCCCCCGAGCTGCTGCTGCTGCTGCTGCCGCTCTGGAAGACTTCACTCCCCGCCGCTGCTCTGCTGCTCTCCGGCTGGATCAGCCGTGATTCCTGGTTGAAAAACTGCCGTGTGTGTGTGTGTGTGTGTGTTCCTGTTTCCTCCGTGTTTAATGCCGTTTAACGTGTGTGTGTGCTGAACAACAGCGGCTGCCAGTGGACTGGAGGGCAGAGATCATCTAATCACAGACGACTCACTGCATGCAGAAACCTGAGCTACAGAGAAATAATCTGATGAGTCACATTTAATAATTTAATTTAATAATCAGCGATTATTGCTGATCACTAATCGTCCCTCTAAATTGGATTTTGATCAGTTAGTGTGTACAGACTTCTTCCCATTCTCTGAATCTTTTAATGAGATTATGAACAACACATATATTATAGAATATATTTCTGTATGTTGAGAAACATTATTTATCTTTAATTGTTGCACTTTTTTCCCAGAGCAGTCTTTCTACGGAAGCCCTAAGCGGTCATGTGTTCATATGTTTTATTTCTGCTCTCTGTGGCCTGGTTAACACTCTCAGCTCCTCCAGATCCGGCTCTGCATCCCTGACTCCGTCTCCTCACTTCAGCAGGGACCTCCAGTCTGTCCAGAGTGCTGTGCCTTCATCTGAACGGCTCACCTGATGTATCATAAAGTATGACAGAAAAAACCTGACAGCCAACTGCACAGTGCCATGGCAACAGAGCAAACACCCGGCAATGTCTCCTTATCCCAAATAAAACATACTGTATGAATACCACTCAGGGCTTCCATATAAAACAGACAACAGTCATTAAACTCTGCTCTCATCATCAATAATTCACTCGTGTTAACAGAAGTTAAACTTTTATTTCAGTTCACAAAAAATTCAAACAGAAAAGATCAGAAATTACAGATCTAATATATCCATCTTATTATTTATAGAGCTCATAGAAAAGAGTCCGCTTAAATAAACTTTGAATAAATAATAAAGATGTATCAGGTAACACCTCGTGGAGGTTTCCTGGAAAGAACGCTTCGTTTGGTGTTTTAATTAGACTGATTAATTAGAGCTGGCACACAAATCAGGTTCAAATAATAAATTACTTTCAATTAAGTTTTTATTCTAATTAAAACCAAATTTCAGATTTTTTTCCATGAAACTTTCAAATTAAAGGAAAATAAATGGTAAACTTTTATTTTACGGGTCCATAATTTTTGTATAATTTTCTGATTATTTACAAAAAGTGTCCTGAGAAGAATTTTATGATTTGTTGGTCGATTGATGTGCTTATAAATAATTAATTAAAGATAACTGTGAGGGTTACGTGGAGAGTTTTTAATGTTCATTTTTCTTTAAATAATCGGCATCAAATCACAAAATTCTTTCCAGGAAATTAAGAAATTATAAACCCGTAAAATAAAAGCGTCACCACGTGCAGCGTTACCGGGCGACGGACACTTTAAAGGGACAGTCCGACATTTCGGGACGTCCTGATTTGGAGTTTTATCCGAACTGTGATGAAGAAAAAAGACTTCTGGAAGTGTTTGTTCACTTTTCACCTGCTTCCTGTCGACATGTTGACATCTATGAAACAAAGCAGGAAGTTTTTTAAGGGTGAGGGGTGAAGACAGACAAAATAATTTAATGATTCTGAGGTTGAAGCATCGTCGAGAAGTCTCTCCATTCTCTACATTTCCCCTTTAAAAGACCAAAAACAACAATAACCCGCTCTGCTATCGTCTGTGAGTCCGGCGCCTGACGGAGTCTCCTCGAGGACGCGAGGACAGTCTCAGCTGAGGTAGGTGAGGATGACGGACTGGATGGGCAGCCTGCAGACCGGACACAGCTTGTTCCTCTTCTTCAGCTTCCTCGCGCAGACGTAGCAGGACATGAGGTGTCCGGTGCGTCCGTGGACGATGCAGCCGTTTTTTGGCCGGGACTGACAGATGAGACACGGGTCGAGGCACGAGTCCGGCAGACGCCACTCCGCCGACACGCTGCGCTCCAGCTCGGGGACGGCGGGAGGAGGAGGGGGAGGAAGAGGAGGTGGTGGATCTGTGGGGGAAGGCGGGAGAAGCTCCTGGGAGTCGATGGAGGAGGAGGGCTGGGAGTCAGGAGTCCAAATGTTCTGCTGGGAGCAGGAGGAGGTGGAGGAGGACGGCTGGGAGCCTGAGAGGAGGTCCTGGGAGTTTGGCGCGGAGGAGGTGGAGTCAGGAGCAGAGAGGGTGGAGTCTGACAGGCACTGAGACAGGAGAGGAGTCTTCGATCTTTTCCCGTCTGGAACGTCGACGCCGTCGTTCTCCTCGACGTCGGAAGCTTCAGGAGACGAAACAAATCAACAAATCAACAAACGTCACAAACGTCCTCAAGGCGGCGCTGTTACAATAAAGTTTATGATTCTGTCATTATCATAAAAAGCTCAGCTGATAGTTTGAATCTCTCAGTTTATCTGCGGAGGCATCAGTTAACTCAGTTCAGTATTAATTAAAGCAGCGGTCCCCAACCACCGGGCCGTGGGCTCCGCTCCGTGAAAACATGAAACCGTCCACGGCACGAAAAAAGTTTGATTTGAAGAGCTGAATAAAAGTTTTTATACCTGTAAAATCTGAGCTGTGTCGAGTGTTTCTGTCACTTACAGTTCAGAGTTTATCTCTAACATGTGACCCGCTCACAGGCAGCCTGCCCTGCATACGTGACTTCATACAGCCGACATATTGTGACACAAACTGACGCATTATGATCATATGATTGATCTAGAGCGCACAGCTGATCGCTGCGTGGTTCGTTTACGTGAAAACAGAAAGTGTAGTCGACGCTCGAGTTCAGCTAGGACGCCGTGTAAATCACGACGACAAAGCCTGACTCACACACCGGAACCGAAATCTACCTGGAGCTTCTTTGGCTGCTGATTGGTCCGTCGGCTTTGGGGGCAGGGCTTTGGGACTGGAGGAGGCGGACTTTGTGATGTCCTCGGGCAGCCAATCGTGGTGCAGCGTCCAGCAGCGGAGGCAGTTTCTGGGCAGAGGCGGGTTCAGATGGTCGCACTTCACACACCGCCAGTAATCCTGAGAGACAACACACACACACACACACACAGTTAGACATTTAAACCAAGTGTGTGTGTGTGTGTGTGTGTGTGTGTGTGTGTTTGTGTGTGTGTGTGTTTTGACTCACAGCTTCAGTGATCTCGGTGTCTTCGTCAAAGGAGTCTTCGTCCTCGGCCTCGAAGATGGTGACCTCGTACACCTGCACACACACACACACACACACACACAGACGGTGATGCTTTTATTTTGATAGGGGCAGGAAGTCATCACCTGGCGGTCGTTGGCCGTGTGTTTGAGCGTTTACCTGATCGTCCGCCGACACAGAGGCGTCGTCTTCGTTGTAGTCGTCGGAGGCGATGGACTCGACCTCGAACTCGACGCTGAAGTTGTCGCTGTCGCTGTCTGAGGCTGCGGCCGTGACCTCTGACCTCCCCGACTGAATACACACACACACACACACACACACACACACACACACACACACGTTAACAACTATAAAGATTAACAAAATAAAAGCGTGTGTGTGTGTGTGTGTGTGTGTTTGCGTGTTAGACTCACCAAGCTGTGCGAGTCCGATGACTGGCTGCTGTGTCTGTCCCGCCCACTTCCCAGCCCACCAATCACACACCAGGACAGGCTCCCATCGAAGGTGAGGGAGAGGCTGTCGGACCTCCTCCTCTTCCTGCCTCCTCCTTCCTCCTCCTCGTCCTCCTCTGTCTCCTCGTCTTCGGCGTTCTCTGCGCTGTGGGAGGGTCCTGAGGAGGAAAGCGGGTGGGCGGAGTTTAAGTCACGATGTCACAAGTTTTTAACGAGCTTTAACGAAGGCGGCGCCTCAGAGGAGAAACTCACCTGGGTCGCTGCTCCTGCGGCTCCTCCTCCTCCTCCTCGCTCTCCTCCTGTCGGGCGACGAAGAGCGGCTTTCTGACTCCGCCTCCTGAAAACACACAAACACACACCTTCAGGACACTTGACCCGTGTGGTGGCTGTTGCGGTGCATTGTGGGATTTGTAGTACGAGCGGTGGGAGTGCGATTTAAGGGCGGGTCGTTAATAACAGACATGAAATGATCTCTCGAGTCTGACGTCAGACGACGACGACATTTGTTTGAGTATTACATAAAAGTTTTGTCAACAGATCCACGTAAATGTCACATACTGGACCTTTAAACATGTTTTATTCCGCGTGCTTATTTATTGTTTTTTTTATTTATTAGAACATTTTTATCACATTTTATTTATGTATTTATTTATTTTAACTACATTCTTTGAATTGTTGTCTATTTTTTTGATTACTTTCTGCTCTGTGAGGCACTTTGGGATGCATCTATGCATGAATAATAATAATAATAATAATAATAATAACTTTATACAGCATCTTTTAAAAACATGTTAAATATAAAACAATTACAAATTAAAGTTACATTATCTCATTTTACATAAAAATTTTACATAAAAATGAGATAAAAACGATGATTTTTATAAAAAAGTATTTGTATCCTTCCTGACTTCACGTGGCTGCTCGCAGTGAACTTAAACGCCGTCTGTAATATTTGAAATGCGGCTCGACGCGTCATTCAAAGTCTCTCAGCGGTTTCTGAAGCTGTCTTACCTCTGTCGCTCGGTCTGTCTGACTGTCACTGTGCGCTTCGCTCGAGCTCGGCGACTCTGAAAAGAACAGAGAGAGAAAGACGTTTAGAATGTTTAGTTTGAGTCTGAGCAGCAGGAAAGGGAACAAAGAGACAAGGAGGGGAGGAGTGAGGAGCTGAGAGGAGGCTCATACCGTGGCTCTTCACGGCGACGAGGTTCTTTGTGATCATGGCGAACAGAACCCTGAAACACAAACACACGGTTCAGTTTCATGTTCTTAAAGGACAGAACACGACTTCTTCTTCTTCTTCTTCTTCTTCATCTCACCTCGGCTCCTTCACAGAGAAGCTGTCGACTCCCAGCACCCGCCCCAGTGCATCCTGGGAGCAGTGGACGATGTGCTGCTGCTTCTGGTCGTAAAGCTGCTTCTGGATGATGTACTGACCCAGGTAGAACATCACCTGCAGGAGGACACAGATCACACGGTCAACAACCACCAATCAGATTCACTCAGCCTCGAGTCCGGCTGACTCTGGATTCTATTTTTTTTTTTTTTACCTCCTTCATGGTGAAAACGTCTTTCGTGGCTCCGGCGTGTCGCAGTAACGTGTGAAACTCGACCTTAGGTCTGACCTGAACACACACGGGGAAACACGTTAGAGTCAGACAGTCGGTGAACGGACGCTAAAGAGCGCCGTGACGGCTCGTACTCACGAGTTTGTTGTCATCGGCGCAGTCGGCGTTGAGTTCCCGGTCAGCTGACATGGCGACGCTGAGGTTCCTGCACACAAACACACACCAAAGAATAAAAATCTGGTGGAAGTAGGGTTGCAACTTTCCGGGAATTTTCAAAGTTGGAAACTATGGGAATAAACAGGAATGTCTGGAAATGAACCGGAACTTATGCTTGAGCTCCACGGTCGCCGCAGCGATACGCGGCCGTTCTAGTCAATGTTTCAAACCCCACCAGCTCCGCCGCGGTCCGGTTCAGCCCACGTCAATTTAACACAGAGCACCTCGAGCTGACAGGAAGCCAGACACAGAAACAGCATAGAGAATCTGGTGGATTTTCAAAATAAAATACCCCCGTGCAAACTGCAAACTGCCAAGAGAAACAAATGAAGTACGTAGAAGCATATTTAGAAGAACATAAACCAGGAAAATGACCAAATCTGAGCAAGTAAACAAAGTCTGGAGGGATAAACGCTCCCGGTGGAGTTTGAAGCCGTGTGCAGGACGGAACAAAACAGACGTGACGGAGACGTCTGATTGGTTTTACTCTCTGGTCTGCAGTTTGTGTTGAGTTATTCTTGGAACAGTCGACTTAAATATAAATAAAAGATATAAAATATAAACGTGCTCAAAGCTTTATGAGACAGCAGCTTTTAAAATGAGCATGAAGAACAATGAGTCATCATCTGGTGTTAAATGTTTCTATGTGAAGCCTCCTCGGGTCACATGACACCTCTTTTAATCTATTGTATAACTGCATGACGTGTCGCTAATTAACCGACAATCAGGGCACTAAACACGAGCAACGTGCTGCTAAAATAAGCTAATATAATATAAACAACAAAAATATAAATTTACTTCACTGACTCAGCAGCACTGAAACTGATACAGTGTGTATGAAACCAAACTATTTGTCCAGAACACTGAAAACGTTTGTTCAACCACCAAAAAACCCCAAAAGAACCATTTGTTCCATCAAAGGTCACAGAACAATGATCAGAACTGTGAAACACGCTGCGATATTTTTAGTTTCAGTGAAACCAGCCAGAGAAACACAGCGAACAGTGATCTGCTGAAGTGTTTACACTCGACATAACTTCACGGACAGCTCATCTGATGACAGATTAATCATTTAATTCATCTTTATCAAGTCAAAAATGGCAAAAACAAAACCTCAAACACTGAATCTGCTTCTCAAAAGTGAATAC
>OX336904.1:18058672-18118672 GCA_946959425.1 Argyrosomus regius
GCATCATGGGTACTCAAAGTCAGCGACAGAAGATCGAGAGGGTCGGCGACCCCCTGCGGTCACGTGACCCTCGCATTCTTAATCATAGATAAATAAATACATAAACGTACCCAGGAACTTCCTCATGATGGCGTTGGACTGCTTCAGGGACTCGGCTCGATGGGCGGGGTCAAACAGGAGCCAATCGATGACGTCGATCTTCCTCAGGTCGTCCTATGAGAGCACAGCGTCACAGTGACTCCACTTTTATTTAGTTTCAGTTCGTAGAAAAAAGGTCAGCACATTTTTAAGTCATAGTTTCTGTGGACAGAATAAACACTTTGGTTTTCACCTTTGTCGTTCCCGTCTCCAGCGTCTGGCTGTGGTGCGTGAACTCAGTTTCGTCTCTCTCTCTCACGTTCTCCACCACCAGTTTGGTTATCGCAGCAACATCCAGACCTCCAAAGAAACAAACAAAACAAACGTTCAGTACTCTCTCAGTTATCGTTGTTCGTCGGCCTCGGGTGCGTTTGTTTTAGTTATTTTCCGTCTCACCGGCCCCGGTTGCGAGCTGCAGGCAGTGTGGGCGGAGCTCCGGCTGGGTGACGGTCTCCAGGAAAGCGGCGTACTGAGCGGTGCCGAGCTCGGCCGGCAGCTGGCTGACGTAGCTCGCCACGAGGTCGGTCTGCTGGTCGCGGATCAGGAGGGAGACGTACGCCTTGAGCACGTCCACGCACACCTCGTCCTGAGAGACGGACAGGTCAGCGGATCTTTGAAAACTCTGACGTTTAATATTTGGCGGTGACATTTGGTGAACGTTACCTTCAGTGCCAGACCCAGAGAGCGGAAAAACAGCACGAGGTGAGTCATGAAACGCAGCAGGTGGGAGGGGAGGGGCTTAGAGGCTGCCAGCCAATCGGAAAACTCCTCCAACAGACCTGAAAGAGACAGCGAGAGCGAGGTTTAGAGATCGGAGTCGACACGCTGCGAACAGATCTGACTCCTGAGGCGAGGCGTCGTACCGTCCAGATCTCCCAGGATGATGAACTTCTGGATGACGTGGTAATGTTCACGTGTCTCCTCCAACACCCTCTACACACACACACACACACACACACACACACACACACACACACACACGAGGAAGCTGGTTTTATGATGGATTCGGTCATGTGACTTTGATATTAAACAATCACATTCAGCGAGTGTCACCTTCGTCTCCGAAGCTTGAAGCTCCTCAAACACCTTCTCCATGGTCCAGCTGAGGACAGAGAAACAAAGAATACGATCATCAGAGAGAGATTAGGTGTGTGTTTTTAAGTTTCTGTGTGTGTGTGTGTGTGTGTGTGTGTGTGTGTGTGTCGTACTTGGCCTCCAGGTATTCCCGTGGCAGCGTCTCCACTTCCTGGTGGGCCATACCCGACGACATCAGATCCTTTTCCACCAGCGAGTCCACCATCACTCTGAAGTGCGCCCACACACAGTCCTCCCACGATTCACACACTGCCAGGAGCTGACACACACACACACACACACAGAAAGTGTATATACACACACCATAAATCAGTGTTTTTTTAAACGAATGTCTGTTTGCCGTCATACATGACTCAGCATATTACCGGTTTGAGGTTTCCACTCAAGCCGGCGTAGATGGCTCTCTCGTATCTGTTTAACTGCTCCTGAAAGAGACGAACACACACAGCGGCTTTATGTTTTATTCTCTCCTTCTGTGCCTCTGTACTTTAAATCAGCTGTGCTGAACGTAAGGTGAGATGACTGTCGAACCTCTTCGGCCATCCTCCAGCAGCACGCCTTCCAGATTCCTCTCTGAGGGTTTCCTTCGACGGGCTGCAGCTCAATGCTGCCTGCAGAGAGACGAGAGAGAGGACGTCACGCAGAGAGATGATACAGAGCGCGGCCCGCGGCGCCCAAATGAAGCCTGAAGCTCGGCTACTGCGTCAAGCAGCGCCCCCTGTCTGACATCTGTCTGTTCAGGAGGTAACTCGGAGCGGAGCTCACGTTAACGGAACATTTTAACACTGACAGATTACCTGAGGTCATGTTGGGGTCGTGGTAGAGTTTCCAGCCTTCCAGAGTCGCTGCTCTCCAGGCCTGACCACAGCGCTTACACAGCCTCTGTGCCTACACACACACACACACACACACACACACACACACACACACACACACAGGAAGCAGATGAGACATTCCCCGTCGTCCAAACACAAAGTGCAGAAGCTCGTCAACAGCTGTCACAGGTACGAATCTCAGAGACGATAGAGAGATATCATGACTCAGCGTTCATTAGAGTCATTTTGGGTGTACTGTCCCTTTAAATTAATCACCTCCTCCGTCATGCCCGCTCTGATCAGCGTGAACAAGTTCTTCAGCAGCCGGGCGTCGTCTTCTCTGTCCAGGTCAGCCAGGGGGCGCTGCTGCCGGAGAGGAGCGTCTGGGTCCTACACACACACACACACACACACACACACACACATTATGAATGTATTTAGAAACACTGCGGATGAGGATGTGTTTGTTGCCGTGGTAACGGGCCTCACCAGCTCAGTGACCAGAGGAACAGTGAAGGCAGTGCCGCTCTTTCTCCTCAGCTTCAGAGCGTGCAGTGTGTTTTCCCTGAAACACACACACACGCACACAGACTTAAGTCATCTTAACACACACACACACACACACACACACACACACACATTGACAGATGAACTCACCAGCAGACGTTCTTGGCGTAGTACTCGATGTTATCAGAGAAGTCTCCGATCTGATCCTTGGCGATGCTCTCGAGCCAATCAACGACCAGCTGCAACACAGGAAGTGACCAGGGAGTGAACAGGAAGTGAACAACAAGCAGCAACGACACCCTCTGATCCAGAAAGACCCAATTTATGGAAACCACTCAGTCCTTTGATCAATGCTCGTGACATTCAGCTGTAGGCGGCCGCTAACTCCGACCAAATGTGTGTGCGAGGAAACAGCTGATCAGTCATGTGACTTCAACGTTCACTATGTCACAGTTGAAGTGTTTCCATCTCCCGTTAAGAGCTTTAACTCTGAATTTTGTCGTTTCCGTCAAACGTTTCTGATGCGATGCTTCAAAACACGTGGACGGAAACATGGTGTGTGTGTGTGTGTGTGTAAGTGTTTGAGTTTTCGTTACCTGACTCTGTCGTATGACGGCGTCCCGCTGAAAAAGCTGCTCCACCACGACCTTCTCGCTCTCACTGGGAACCTTCAGACAGAGACACGAACACGACTTCGACTTTACAACCTCCACATTCATTTTTAATGTCGTTCAACTCAAGTAAACACACACAGACATGAGCGTCTTCTGTCATTGGTCGTGTGTGTTTCTGTTCACTTACAACCATGTCTGTCATGAGATCGTCCTCCATCGCCAGCTGGACTCGATCCCTGCACAGACAGACAGACAGACGGTCAATCAGAGTTAAGTGTTAAGAGGCAGACAGACAGACAGACAGACAGACAGGTGCTCGTTCAGTCAGACAGACAGGTACCTGTACAGGGAGGTGATGAGTCTCCAGGTGCAGTTCTCCTGCTGCAGCAGCCAGTGCACTCCGGCGGTTTTACTGTTCTGACCCGCTCTGAGGACGACGGACTGCAGCACGTCCACCTTAAATACGGAGACGGGAGAGGAAGTGATGGTCGTTCCCTCTGCTTCTTAACATGAGTTAACAGGTTATATCTTGCTTGTTCAGTCAGCTTAACAACAACAACAACAACAACCGGACAGGTTGCTAGGCAACCAGCAGAGACTCCAGGTAGTTACAGAGCCTACCTTGTCCTGGCAGAGCGTCTGATAATCCTCGAGCAGCTCGAACACCGCAGAGGAAGAGTGTTTCAGGAAGGAGCCGAGGAACTCCGGGAACAGACTGGCAGCCGCTGAAAAGATCCAAAACTCGCGTTAGCGTTAACAGGAGCGCTGTGAACTGACGAGAGAGAGAGAGAGAGAGAGAGAGAGAGAGAGAGAGAGAGAGAGAGAGAGAGAGAGAGTGGGCGGGCTCAGGTGCGTTCGTTTCACTCACCAGCTTCGCCGGGGTCGTCTTCCTTCAGCAGTGCCGAGCTGAGGTTTGTGATGTCGTCGGTGAAGAAGCTGGTGTTCTCCATGCCGGAAACAGGCGAGATGTACAGGCTGTTGGTCCAATCGCTGTCGTCCAGATTCTACACACAGAGAAGGACATCAGTTATCATGAATCATGAATTTATTCAAATAAAACATCCTGCCTGTGTGTGATAGGGTCAGTTTTATGGAACTGCGCATGCTTTTAACTGTATTTACTAAAGTAGAAAGGAGCCAGTCACATCCGTGTGAAATGTAGCTTTTAGATCACTTGACTACAAGTTGAACTACTCGTGTAAACTAATACTAACAGTAAAAAGGTTTGTTTTCACATGAAGCAGGAAGTCCGTCTGTTAAAAGAAACTACAGATGTTCTAAACATGCGGAGGAGTCGTGCAGTTAAACAGTCCAGAGCCTCGTCTGATCGAAGTTTCTCCAGCTCGTGCTGTTCTTGTCGGCCGTGCTGCAGGTTTGTTTATAAATAAAATAGAGGAGAGCAAAGAGATAGAGAGTGTGTGTGTGTGTGTGTGTGTGTTTGTGCCTTACGAGACTGCTGAGGGCGTTTCTAGGCGTGTGAGTGTATCGAGGCGTTCGGCCTCCTGGAGCCAATATTGCGGAAACATCAGGAACCCTCGGAGTTACTGACAGAGAGAGAGAGACGTGATGAGCTTTAAAACATGGAGGTCTGAGTCAGGACATATGTGTGTGTGTGTGTGTGTGTGTGTGTGTGTGTCGTACCGGCCTGTCTGTACAGTGAAGCTGGAGTGTTCCTCAGCAGGGAACGGGCCGGCGTTGCCGTGGAGGCGACGGGGCTGCCGCTGCCGGGTGACGGGACTGAGAGCAACGGTCAGGACAACAGCAGACGACACTAACATTATCTAATCCAGGAATACACACAACATTACTTTAATCTGTCAACAGGACGTTTAATTTAAAGTTTAACACACACACACACACACACACACACACACACACACACTCTCTGAGCTGGAGGATACAGGCCACCTTCTTCCTCCTCCTGCGGGCAGCGATGGTCACCTCGTCGTCTCGAACCACCGGAGACGGCAGCTCACTCTGACCCCTGCAGGACACACACACACACACACACACACACACACACACACACACACACACACACACACACACACACTTTAATGAACCGCAGCAGCTCGTAACAGAAATGACGATGATGAAGTCGTCTGTTGGAATGAAGGTAGCAGTCTGTTGGTGAAGGAGCTGTTTAAATGTTAATTATACGTTGATTTAACGTTGTCTTTCAGTTTCAGTGTGCGGCGAGCACTAGGCATGATGGGTGCATCGCCTCATCCGCCTCTCGTCTCACCCTGATGTGCCCAAGATGACGTTTCACCACTGTTGTGGAGAAATTGCTGAAGTCAAAGGTCAAAGGTGACAGACATGGAGAAGCTCCTCACAGCATCAGACAGGGTTCAATAACTAATATTCATATTAATCACTGCAGTAATCACCTGATGGAAGGCTCTCACTGATTTGCTCAGTTCAATCCAGGTGGTGACTTTTATTTTGGAGGGGCAGAGCTCAGGATGCATGTAATTTGCTGCTCACACAATAAATAACACAACTAACTAACTAACTAACTAACTAACTACTCACTAATATGGACGGTGTGCACACACTACAGTTTCTACGCCAGCTAACGACAACAGACAGCGGCTAGTATCAGTCTGTTCGGCTCAGTCAGTCAGGCTAATGTAGTTAGCTCCACACACTGAGAGTGAACGGCGTTATTAGCATCTGTGGCTAACAACAGTACACAAACCAGCCGTTAGCCGGTTAGCATGAGCGCTCGTTAAGACCCGTTAACAGCGCTAGCATCGGTTAGCACAATCAAGTGTAGCGGCTAAACGACAAGCTAACGGTTCACATGTAGAGTAAAGGAGGTGGTTACAGTTTTAAACATATGAACTTATGGAAAGTGTTGTTACCAGTCCATGTTGGAGGGCTGTCAGTTCCCGCTTCACGAGGCTCAACAGTCTTCTTCTTCGTCGGTCGTTGTTTTCATTTCCGGCAGACGAGTTAGCTTAGCGGCTCGTTGCTGCCCCCCGCCGTTCATTCTTTATGGTTAAAAGTAGCAAAATTAGCATTTTTTAGCTAGATACAGTCAAAGTAACAAAAGTTAAAGTACTAACTGTGCTGTGAAATGTCCCCTGTCTGTGGTTTAATATCATATATGATGTGAAGTGAAGCCAAAAACTGCAGTTCCTCTCCTTGTCCACTTGAGGCTGGCTCCAGAAGTGAGTCAGTCTCCATAAGTCCCCATGTTCAAATGTCCAACTTCACAGCAGAAATAAACATGTTTACAGCCTGGTACAAAAAACAGTTTTGGTCTCTGTAGCTAATTTCCCCGTTCATGACAACTGTACTGAGCTAACAACAAGCTAAAACAAGCCAAGAACCGGCTAAAACAAGCTAACAGCGAGCTAAAACAAGCTAAAAGCGAGCTAAAACAAACTAACAGCGAGCTAAAACAAGCTAAGAACCGGCTAAAACAAGCTAACAGCGAGCTAAAACAAGCTAAAAGCGAGCTAAAACAAGCTAAGAACCGGCTAAAACAAGCTAACAGTGAGCTAAAACAAGCTAAAAGCGAGCTAAAACAAGCTAACAGCGAGCTAAAACAAGCTAAGAACCGGCTAAAACAAGCTAACAGCGAGCTAAAACAAGCTAAAAGCGAGCTAAAACAAGCTAACAGCGAGCTAAAACAAGCTAAGAACCGGCTAAAACAGGATAACAACAACCAAGCAGCAGCCTTCAGTAAAGCCAATGCCAAAAAACTTGCAGTTCCTCTTGTCGTCCACTTGAGGCTGGCTCCATAATAAGGCGTGAAACTGCGTAATGCATCGGTTTGAATTCAAAACATGAAGCTATAGTTGTGTTATTTATTCACAAATGACTCACAATACATTTTTATTGACCTGTAGATTTAATTAGATTAGCTCAGATTATAGTTTATTTATCCCACGATGGGGAAATTCACTCATTAACAGCAGCAAAAAATGTAAAATGAAAAGGGCAAACACAGACGTGCAAAGCGAGTACTAAAGGTAAAGTGGCCATAATATAAATAATATTGCACATGGTAGTAATTGGAATGGAAATATAAATACAGATAAGCTGTGGTGAGTAGTGGTGGAAAACAGAAACTACACCATGATCAGGTGGTGCAGGTGTTGTAGAGTCTGACAGCAGCAGGGATGAAGGACCTGCAGAACCTCTCCTTCTCACACTGTGGGTGTAGCAGTCTGCTGCTGAAGGAGCTGCACAGTGTCGTGTAGAGGGTGAGAAGTGTTACAGAGCTTTAAAACTCGATCACTGGATGTTTCTTGCCCAAATGCACCTTGGGAGTTGTAGTTGAAATCTACCTTGATGTTTTTAATGAAGAATCAGCTGATTTTAATGATGTTTTTAATCGTTTGTGCTTCGTAACTCGACACAATCAACCAAAATAATACTAAAAACTAAAGTAATAAAATCAGTTGGACCAAACATTAACAGATAATAACACTCATCCCTGATTTGTTGACATTTTGGTAAATGAGCATCATTTAAAGTTTATACTCTTCTATGATTTCTATGTTTGTTTTAACTTCATTAATAAAGTTTATCTGATGTTAATGAGGTTTAGACGTCACGTCTGTTTAAAGGTGTAGTTCTTCATTAAGAACACACAGAGGCAGTGTTGTCACATATTTATCTCTATATATAATGTCTCATTAACTGATAATCACATTTAAAAAGTGTTTTTATTGGAGTAAAAACTAAAGTTGATCCATTTAATTGAACATCAGAAGTTTGTCCAACACACAAAACTTCAAGTCAAAGACGTAAAAACAGACAAATACTCATCAGATATCCTTGACTGATCAGTTTCTATGAATCATAAACAGGAGGCTCCTCTCTGAGTGAAACTCTGTGGACGCTGTCTGTCCTCGCCTCAGGCTGCCTGAGCTCAATCAAATCAAACATCCAGATGGGACTTCTTCTTCTTCTTCTTCTGATGCATGACAAAGAGACACCTGATGAATCCTCCGACGCTCTTTTGTCTCTGAGCATCATCGTGTTTCTGTTTAGAGTTTAAAATATGAACTCTTCAATCAGTAGACGAGTTTAAATCAGCATGAAAATGAACATTTAATGTGCTTAAATCTGCATTTATCTAGAATAATGTCATATATCATTAGAAACAAGCACCAAGTTCAAGTTGGACCAGTTATAAGTATTTCTACAGATTAAACAGTAACAAGGTAATAAAACTTATAAGAGTTGCAACTATAAATTATTTCTTCATTGATTAATTAATAAACTTTCTACTTTGTACTTTGTAAAATGTCAGAAAATGTCCTGAAGCTTCAGGTAACGTCTTCAAATTGGGACTTTTTAAAGTTCGACCAGAAGGTCCAAAACACAAAGATATTAAATTTATGATTATAAATATATAAAACAGACAAGCAGCAAATCAAATGAGTTTCTTAAAACTAAAGAATAATTCAACATTATTCGCTTTCACGCAGAGAGAAACCACTTTTACCTGTCCAAAGGAGGGAGCTCGGAGTATCAGAGTGGTTCAACAACTGATTACGATGCCTTCTTTTGGAGGTTTCCCGGGTATGTCCAACTGGTAGGAGACCTCGGAGCAGGCCTAGAACCTGCTGGAGGGACTACATAGCCCATCTAGCCTGGGAACGCCTCAGGATCCTCCAGGAGGAGCTCGGATGAGTTTCTAAACCTGCTGCCACCACGACCCGATCCCGGATACGAGGCAGAGAATGGCTGGATGGTTGAATTTACTCAGTTTTTGACATATTTTACAGTTTTGACTGAATTATCTCAGTGCTGTTGTCTTGGAAATTTAATATTTTTATCGTTATCATTACTAAATTTTCATAAATTTCTGGACCAAACTGTTCTCAACTGTTTCAAACCAGAAATTAGAGATGATAAAATGTCACTGAGCAGTGTGACTTTACATCAGGTCAGGTAGGTTTCACAGGTGTGGTGGTTTTACAGTGATATGAAACAGAAGAAGAAGAATGAGATGATGATTATAGGCGTGACTAAAGTCTGCAGTCACGCCAACATTACATCACAACACGGCACAGAGGAATCTTTAATTTCATATTTATTATCAAACAGTACAAAAGTAGAAAAACAACATTTTTTTTTGGCAACAACGT
The DNA here is from genome assembly GCA_946959425.1 of Argyrosomus regius. Taxonomy (NCBI): domain Eukaryota; kingdom Metazoa; phylum Chordata; class Actinopteri; family Sciaenidae; genus Argyrosomus; species Argyrosomus regius. The sequence continues at coordinate 18,067,955 of OX336904.1, forward strand.
TTCTACAACGTTTGAATGAACGAGGGGAAAACGTGCAGAAGGCCGCTGAGTTTGAGGCCGAGTGAGGACGACCTCTGACCCCGTGTTAACGGACACGTCACACCTGTTGAAGCTGCTCTGAACTTGACACACGTGTGTTTATATGTATATAAATATATATACCGTACAGTACAGATAGTGCGGGTTCAGCTGTCCCCACATCACAGGTTTGATTCTCATCAGGTTGTCCAAACCTTTTTGGCTTGAAGTTAGAAAAAATTGAGCAATGTTGCCACCCGATTGAGGTTTTCGAGCATGAAATAAGCAGAACGACTGTATGCATGACCCCCGTATGTTTCACCACTGTGGGGTCGTAAATCAAACGCACCTCCGCGAGTTCAGATGGATGGTTAACGTGCAGCGTCACCAGCATCGCTAACATTTCACAGCTCATGTTGTTCGACTACTGTAATGTCCTTAAATACTACCCTCTCTAAAAACAGCATTCAGCCCCTGCAAGTGCTACTTTTAAAGTGCTCCTCCTCACATATAAAATTACATGGTGTAGCTGCACCACACTAAATGATCCTTATCGCTCCCTGCGCTCTTTCACATGCTCTAACATCTCAGCGGGGGAACAACGAAAATCCTCCTCCGGCAGCAGCAGCAGCAGAGCTTTCTCCTAAAATAAAATCCAGATTTAAAAGCCTGTTTATTCTGGTGAGAGTGCATAATTTAGCGCTACAGTCTACAGTGCAGGAAAGTGGCAGTGTGTAGTTACAACCTTTTTGTTGTAATTCTCCTGAGGTTTTTCTGTCTTTTTCCCTTTAAGTCCTAACTTTTACTTAAGGAGTTCGTCTTCATCTTAAGATGGGGTTTGGTCCGTATCGGAAGGAAATTTGAAAAACGTCTCACACTTAAACTGCTCCAACCTTCAGGGGCGAAATAAAACATGAATTTCCACCATTAAACCATAAAAAATGTCTTGATAATGCAGATTTTTGAGGGAATGGAGAGCAAAAACATCCCAAAACAGGCTACGCTACTTTAGCTTGTTAGCTGTGTTGCATCTCTATTGGAGTCCACAAAAGAGGAATGGTTTCTCGTGAGACAAGAGTTGAGTCGTACAAATAAGTTTCTTGAATAAACTGTGTGAATTTTCGTTTAGAGGCAGAGCTAACTTGCTAAGCTAGCTAGCTAAATTTATCCAGGCTACTTAGCAAGCAAGCTAGCACACAAAAGAGGAATAGTTTAAAGAGTTACGAGACAAAAGTCTGTTTTTACAAATAAGTTGAATCTTGAATAAACTGTCACAGAGCTAACTTGCTAAACTATCTAGTTAGCTGATAAGACTAACTAGCAGGCGCTCCCAGATGCCTTCCCTATTAGCCGTTAGCTCGCCAGCTACAGTTTGCCAGTTATTGTTGTTTGATTTTAGTGTCAAGCAGAAAAAATGCTAAGTGCTAATGCTAAGTTTCCTGAATAAACTGTGTGAATTTCAGTTAGACGCAGAGCTCACTTGCTAAGCTAGCTAGCTAAATTTATCCAGGCTACTTAGCGAGTTAGCTAGCTCGTGACACAAAAGAGGAATAGTTTATAGACAGTTAACTGTCTAAACACAGTTAATAAGCTGTGTGAACTTCAATCAGCGCTCAATCAATCAGAGCTAACTTGCTAAACTAGCTAGTTAGCTGGTGAGACTAACTAGCAGGCGCTCCCAGATGCCTTCCCTATTAGCCGTTAGCTCACCAGCTACAGGTCACCAATTATTATTATTATTATTATTATTGTGATTTTAGCCACAGAAAAACATGCTAAATTTATCATGGTACACAAGCCAACTAGCTCGAGACTGACTCCCAATGTTCCTGGCTGCTAGCGCGTTAGCTCACCAGCTACAGTGGTTCAACCAGTAGGCCTTTTACGCAGCAGATGTTTTGACTTGTCATAGTTGGAAAATCACAGGTGTTACTCAACAGTTCAAGTCAAGTCAAAATGTCTTCCGGTAAAAGGCCTGTTAGCCCCGCGAGTATCGCCGCGCCCCTTCCAGGGTCACTTCCTGCGTCGGGCTTTACACTCGAGCCGGGCTCGCGTCTTCGCCCTGCTCCACCACGTGTGTGTTTGTGTTTGTTTTCTTGCAGGTTATTGGTTCAAACCTGCGACCGTCACACCTGAGCACCAGGTGGGTCACTTCAGTCAATCAGGGATTGTAGCGCTGCCGCCACCAGCCCCACGCCGATCCCCGCCCACGTGGACCTGGTGACGACTCCGGCCGACTCCAGTTCGAACGACTCGTTGCAGGAAAGAGTGGGGCTGGCCACGGTGACGTTAGCCGGGCTGCGGCTAGTCGTGGTGGTGATTTGTCGTAACAGGAAGTCGTGTTCCATGGCGGAGTACTGATCAGGACCGTACGGGATGGTAAGCGTCTCCGTCAGAACCTCGTGACCCGGGTACGTCACCTGTCAGTCACAGAGAAAGGAAGTTAATGTCACATGTTGCTGTGCTGGTTCAGCTCTACCACCAGAGGTGAGCGTGGTTTACCGTGAAGCTGTAGCTTCCTGGCAGCAGCAGTCTGTAGTATTCTCCGTGACGGTCGGTTCTGAACGGACACATGTTCTCACGACCTTTGACCTCCACCACCGCGTTCTGGACCGGCACTCCGGAGCCGTCGAACACACGACCTTTGACCCCTGAACACAAACACACACACACACAGGTAACAGGTAGTATCAGTTTGAATATCAGAGGAGAGACAGGTAAAGACAGACAGGTAAAGACACAGACAGGTAAAGACAGACAGGTAAAGACAGACAGGTAAAGACAGACAGGTAAAGACACAGACAGGTAAAGACAGACAGGTAAAGACACAGACAGGTAAAGACAGACAGGTAAAGACAGACAGGTAAAGACAGACAGTTAATAAAAAGACACAGGTGGACAGACAGACAGACAGACAGACAGACAGGTACTGACCCAGGTGGACCTGCTGGATGTAGGCCAGCAGGGACTTCCTGTTCTCCGTCCACAGAGCAGGAAGTTGACTGACTGGAGGAAACTTGCAGCAGGAAACCTCCAAAGTCAACTCCAGACACTGAGCCCACACGTAGTTATAGTCCTGCATCCCGCCTGCAGCACACGGGAGAGAGAGACAGTTACAGACAGACAGACAGACAGACAGACAGAGACACACACAGACAGACAGACAGACAGACAGAGACACACACAGACAGACAGACAGACAGAGAGACAGACAGACAGACAGACAGACAGACAGAGACACACACAGACAGTCAGACAGACAGTCAGACAGGTGCGCGACTCTAAAGTATCATCTTGAAAACATCGGCTCTCATGTGAGGCAGCAAAAAGGGCAGAAACGTGTTGTGTAAGGCTAACGTGTGCAGCTCCCTCAGGTGTCAATCATCCGATCACGTTTCAGCGCTCGTGTTTCTGCAGCAGGAAACCAGAGACGGCAGATCAGCCATGAGTCCGTCTTTAGTGTACGTCTCGCTCTCTGGAGGTTTGTACTCGAGTCTTTCTACAAACAAAGCGAGTAGTGTGTCCTTTATGTAGCGCCGTAGACGCTGAGTGTTTAAAGGTCGGGGCGTGTAGCACTCAGGAGCTTTCAGATGAATAGAGTTAGCTTTATTTGAGCCTTTTAGAACGTCCATCATGTGTCTGTAGAGGAAGATGACTCAGGTGGCGGTTCTCCAACCAGCAGAAGTGGGACACGGCGTCCAGTGAGGAGAGCGAGGCTGCAGGTCATCACTGCCGGCTTTTATCCTGTAAATCAAGTTTTTCTTATCTTGTTGGAACCGAAACCAACACCGACCTGTGCAGGTGAGAGTACTGACAGCTGCCTGTTCACAGACAGACAATGATGTATCAGTAATATGCTGGATTAAACACCACGGAGGAAGAAGCCATCAGCCTGTTCATGTTTTTCTTCTCAGTTCTGCAGGATTTATCCTGTCAATCCTATAAAAATCTGTCAGTTTATTCTAAACCCGACTCAACGTACGTTCCCACATGCATCGGCGAGGATGCTCTGACATCAAGATCACGCAAGAATCCATCTCATCAGGCTTCGAGCGATGAGAAACACGCTGTTGCCTACAGACGTGGTTCAATGCCACAACAACCTCCTCAAGTGAAGCCAATGCAGAGGTGTCAAAACCTGAGGCTGGCTCTAGAAGTGACGATCCACGATGATCCTACAGTCTTTGCCGAGGACTGCCAGGGTGGCGGCAGCAGAGCCCACAGATTTTGAGTTTTAAAACGGCTCTTCAGAAACTTGGGTTTCGTGGGTGTTTCCAGGTGGTGTCTCGATGATAACCACAGATTTGCAAACTCTCGCATTTGATTCAGCACAGCAGTGTTTGACTCCCAGAGTTTGAAGCACATCTGCAGCCACACGAGGAGAAAACAAAGACTAAATTTGTCGTTTGAAAGTTGGACGAACTGCTGAGTTTAACAAAGCTTTTAGGAAGTCGAGTAACGTAGCATGAAGAGCGACAAAGTTAGACGAATGGGTCAAACTCAGGACTTTCACCTACGTTTGTGTCCCACGTTAGAGTTAATTGTCAAAGTCAACGTTGACTTTTGGTTTTAAACGAACGCGTAACGTGACTCGACACGAGTAGAAACTCTATGGTGACCATCAACAACGACTCTCCAGGCGGCGTTGACACTAAATTTATCGGATCACCGCCTTTGTCGACCCTTAAAAAAAAAAACATTTGGACATGCTGACCTATCAGAGGATACCACTCGTATCCGTTGGTGATGCCGTTCAGGAACGGCTTGCTGTCCTTACAGCCCAGGTGCATGGTGGCGTGGTTGCTGGAGTACGTTTTGGCCAGGTGAATGAACACGTCGTCATCGGGGCTGATGCTGGCTCCGCCCACGTTCTCGCTGCCTGAAAGAGAAACGGACGAAAATCTGTTTTTCATGTTGAGTTTATTATATTTATTAGATCAGCAGATCTACATGTTAATGAATAAGACTGTTTTTTATTTTATTTCCAGCAGCAGTTTGAAAACTATTTTTCATTTGCGCTTCAAACAAGTCCGGAGAAACGACCTGCTTCAGTTTCACCTGTTCAGCAGCGTCTACAACTGCCAGCAGAGGGCGCCATCACACTGAACACCTGAACATGAGTTCTAATAACTTAAAAAACTGGAGTTAAACAGCGAGAAATGTGATGAAAATAACAGAAATCGTGTGATTTAAGACAACGGAAATATGAAGAGGAGTCTCATCAGCAAATACCCAAATCCATTTAAATCTGGAAGTCTGACTTGAATAAAAACAGTTTTTCAAGGTTTTATTTTGGCAAAATGACCCTGAAACTCTTTAAATCCGATGTGTAGAATACGCTGCTGGTTTTCTATGCAAATGCAGGAGTAGCAGTATTTTGCTTTGCAAATTTAGTTTGCTGTGTTTTTAAAAGGCACCATGGGAAGTTCTCAAAACTCAGTTTGTGGCCCAGTTTCTCAACTGAACTTGTATATTTTTGTGACGCTGCTCAACAATGTCATGGGACTAAGAGTCTTTTTCCTGTCTCTCTGTCTCACTCCCAAAATAGAGACGTTAAACAATAAGACTTATTATTATTGTTTAACGTCTTGTCTCCTGCAGGAGCTACAGTTTCTGTGTGTGTTTACCTCCGTTGCTGTTGTCGTAAGGATAACTGGCCACCAGAGCTCCTCCGTGAAGGTTGGCAGAGAGAACGAAACTCTCAGTCTTCAACCAGCCAATCACAGCCCTGACCTGAAACACATCACAGAGCAACATGCCAATCACAGAGGGGACGTGAAGACGTAAATATTTAAAACAAAATATTCTAAACAAACAGGAGGAAATAGAACATTTGTTGGGACTACTTTCAGCGGTGGATGAATCCACATTTGGTGCTCTAGTGTTTGTAGTAAGAAACCAGCATCAGTTACTGGTCCAAATCTCAGCTGATGCACAAACACAAACATCACAAACATGACGAACCTCTGCCTCCCGCTTCTCCTCGTTAATCTGCTGTTTCCTTCGGAGACCAGCGAAAGCGTCGGGGAAGTTCCTGTTCAGATCGATGCCGTTATGGTTGAACCTGAAACAGACGGAGACAAACTGCTCAGCACTTTACTGATTTACTGGGTACCGACTAACTCCAGGAGCTCAATCGACGACACAACAGCAAGTTTTTAGAGTTAGAAGTCAGCTGTGTTGTCGGCCATGTTTGATTGTAGTCCTTAGTTTCCAACTGTTCATCTGAGATGTCCTGGTTGACTGATCGGACTGATTTGGAGCCATTTACCGACGGTAGGAGAACTTTATATTTATATATATTTTATACTTTATAAAGCAACTTAGCAAAGTTCTCATAGATCTAAACTCTGTTCATGAAACAAGCATTTTATTATTGTTTGCTGGTCCTCTTGCGGACAGACCTGACAAACTACCCTCCATCTTTAGCCCCATTTATTACAATTAAATCAGTTTGTTTTGGACTGTAGGTCACCAGATTAAGGACAAATATTTATTCGTGAGAAAGGCAAGGAGAAAATTAAATTAATGCTTTCTGCGTGAACACACCGTAAGACTTTACAGACACACTGGCGGGTATGTGAGGCTGCATTTGGTGCTTCAAGTAACTAATTAACAAACAGTTGTTGACGTATTTTCAGTTTGAACCAAAATGGTGGGACGGCTTTTTACAGTTTTCTCTGGAAATTGAAATCTCTGGATTTGGGGTGATTCATTGGACAAAAAACAAACAAACATCACTCTTGGCTCTGAGATAAAGTGATTATTACTTTTTTTTTGAGACACTTTATAGGCGATTTATCGAAAATATAATTTTAGTCACTCCAAGAGAAGGTGCAGCTGCTGCTGCCGAGGCTCCCATGGGCAAGGCACTGAAGTCTGAAAATTGTTTCCCACGGTCTTGTGACCTCCTCTAGGGAGTGAGTGTGTCCTTATTTATACAGCGGAGTCTCCAAAGAAAACAGTTTGAAGAAAGGTTGTGATACACACGGTTAATACAACAAACAAACACAACATTTTGGTTATTTTTAGTTATTTCCAATATTTTAAACCCAATATGAATCTTTTTTAAAGCTGTCACGATGTTACAAATTTTATAAAACATTATAACTTTCATTGTAATGAATCTTTAGTGAAAGTTCAGTGAGTCAGATTATTCTTCAGCGTGCTTATGCCTGTAGTTTACTTCATAACTAATCAGAAATCTTCACCTGAGGCCGTCAATCTGTCGGCTGTTCTCATCGGCTGGTCACGTCCGTCCAATGGCACAGCGACACACCTGCATTGTTAGCCGATCATCTAGGATTATCTCTCTGCCTTAAAGTGTTTGTGTGCTTCATCAGTTTGACAGCAGCCGACGCCCCTCGGTTGCAAAAATCTCCCCGTGGCGCCGAAGCGCCAAAGACTTTCTGTCAAAACTTAATTATCACGTATCTTACATCATTATAAACAATTATCTTTACCTCATTCCCTTCTTCAATCTAAATGTGACTGTGTTATTGTCAGTGCTGGGAAGTACATTGACTCAGCTGTTGTACAGTTTTAAGGTTAGGCTTGTGACCTCTTACAGAAAGGCAGAGTCATGTTGGGACTCCATGTGACGTAGTCGAGTCAATGAGTTGATAGCAGCTCCATCAAAGAATCCCTTTTCTAAACTTCTCAGGTTTCATTTAAACAGCTTTGATGCTCCAAGACATAAAACTATTTCACAATAAAAAGATTTGAGAAACGGAGTTGTACAAACAGGTAAGAAAGGTGGAGCAACAACTGAGCGTGGAACTGTCGTGGTTGCGTCCTCTGCAAAGACCTTTAATCATCTCACGGCCTCTCAGATTTATCTTGAGACCCTTTGGAGGGACCCGACCCCAAGGTTGGGGACCACTTGACTAAACTAGCTAACAGTATATAAAGGAGTTAAAACCACCTGGAGCAGCTCCAACAGTAAAGTTTTACTTGTAACTGAGTATTTTTTACACCATTTTACTGATACTTTTACTTCCACCAGTGTTAAGTGTAAATACATTGATCAAAGCTGAACACAATAACCTGAAAATAACAGTTAACAATAATTATTCCAACGTACTTTTTGTCTGAATCACATCAACAAATCTTGTTTTTGTGTAACGAGGTGAGAATTCTTCTGCAGTTTCAGGAAAAAAGTGTCTGTATCTTAAAAAACTAAACTAGAACCAATGACACATTTGATTTGAGTCATTTAACAAGTTTATCTGTGCTGCAAAGTGGTGAAATAATCTCACCTCCTTGGCTGATTTTCTTCAGTTAAACGTTTCCATATTCGGGTTGGAAAGTGGTGACCTCAAAACAGACCACACACACACTAAACCCAACCAAAACACAAATCTAAACCACAAACGTAACTCTTAAACTCTCTTGTGGGGACCGGCTTTTCACAGGGTCCCCATAATGAGGCTGTGTGCAAAGATTAACGTCCCCACGACGTGGTTAATACAAACACATGAACACACACACACCTATACGGTACATTAGAAGTCCCCAAAACACTTAAAACTAGATACTTAGGGCCGTTTACCGTGACCGTAATCTGTGTGTACGTGTGTGTGTGTGTGTGTGTGTGTGAGATATAGATCAACAGTGTGTGCCCGGTTTCCTGAATCTCAGAGTGTTTTGGGCGTTGGAGCGTTGCATAGTTTAGTCTATACACAACAATCATATTGTCTACAAGTGTATGTCGTCTCAAGTCTTTAAAGTCTTGTTTTGACATTGGGCCTCACACACACACACACACACACACACACACACACACACACACACGTTTTAACCTTGAAGCAGATAGTTTACAGGGTTGTGGCAGATTAGAAGCAGCTTTGTTTGAGTTTGTAACATTGAAAAAGCTCCTTGAAGCTGCTGTAATCAATATTTCATTAACAATAACGGATCACATGACTGCTTGTACATGAAAGGGGACGTGATAGGAGTGACAAACCCACATCGACTCTGCAGTTCACCCAACCTCACCTCGCCTGGCATTATAGCTCTTTTTAAGTCATTGTTTTCGGTGAACATAGCCGAGCTTTTAGCTGCTAACGAGACGGATATTTCCCTCAGGAGGTGGTGGAGACCAAACACGGAGCTAAAAGAGGCTAACGTGAACTGTTCTGTGTTACTGTTTGCGTTGCAAGGCTCAATTACGTCCAAAGTCAATGAAAACGTGTAGATCAGGGGCCTTCAACCAGGGGTCCACGACCCCTAGGGGGTCCGCCAATTTTTGTCATAATAATTGACAATTTTCACCAAAATAATGGTGACTGTGAGGGTGCAGATCATTGAGAAACTACAAACAGCGGAGGCATGTCCAAAGACGCACAACTCTAGGCATTTAATAACCAATAATAATAATGCATGAACTTTTTATCAATTATAAACACATACAGGCTAAAAAGCGAGTATATAAATGAGGTGAAATAAAAGTTGAATAAAGTAAAAATAAACGTGTGGCGGGTCCCTGTTCTGTTTGTCTTTCGTCCAAGGCTTCGGCTGAAAAGGTTTGAAGACCCCTGGTGCAGATGTTTAAAAGTTGTTGACAAAGTCTGAATTCAGACTTTTTACCAATCTGCACATGATGTAGTTAATTCTGCCTCATTTTGGTCGCAACATCATCATCATGGTCTCATTTGGAGTCATGTTTGCGTCACCTGTCACCTGAGTCCGTTTTTGGTCTCCACCACCGTCACTTTAGCTGTTTGGTGCTGAGCAGATTAATGGAAAAGGAAAAGGTGCAGGGAAACCAAAACTAGGAGCTGAAAGAGGCTAAAAAAAGCTGCAGACTTTGTTGTTTGATTCAACTTTAACATACAGAAGACGTGTGTGAGTACCTGCCCGTGCTGTACTGGCAGTCTGTGTCCGATTCATCGAAGCCGTCGGGGTTCATTGTCGGCAGGATGTGGATGCGGGTTTTGGTCAGCAACCGCACCGACTCTGTATCGTTGTTACGGAAACCACGCACCAGGTCGTCGATTAGATGTAGCAGCAGCACCCGTCCAAGGACCTACACACACACACACACACACACACACACACACACACACACACACACACATTTAATACAAGTTCAAATTAACGTGCAGCAGAAATATTGAGGTTAAAAGTTGAATGAATGAACGTGTTTCCGAACAAACACCTTCCTCCTGTCACTGCGGTTCAGTTTCATATTTTAACATGACATGACTCAATGAGCCTGCATGTCCGCGCCTGATGGGAAAACGGCGGGGGAGGACGTGAAGTCGTGAGTCAGCGAGGAATCGAAACGCAATCTGGAGACGAGTCAGAGGCTGTTTTTTCCAGCGGCTGATTGGACGTTAAAGAGAGAATTAAAAAAACTTTGTGAATGAATGAGAGCCTCGGGGGGCAGAAAGAGAGAAGGGTGGGAAAGGTGTGTGCAGCGTACAAAGCCGCTACACACACACACACAGTTACTGCGTCATGTCAGGACTCGCTCTGCCTCCAGCCATCATCTTGTTTCCCGCCAACACTCATCTGAACTGTCTCCCTCTTCTCTCTCTCGGCTGCTGTCACTAAACAAGCATTGTTCGTGCATCTAAAGCCTGATATATCTTATTCCTCTGCGCCATAGAGCTCCATTGTTTCGCCAGGTGACATGTTCCTTGATTAGCATAAGGGCACACACTTTATTTTGACTCGCTCTCACGTACACCGCCCTCACAAGAGCATCAAACAGAACAGAAGCGGATGCTGTTTCCTTTTGATTGAGTAAAATCTGTTTAAAGCTGCTGCGAGCAGCTGTTTTAGGAAATTATTGAACCTACTAAAATATAAAAATATACATTTTTAAGCTGTTTTTTTAAAGATTTAAAGGTCCGGTGTCATAGTCGTGCTAGGAAGGAGAAGGTGAAACGAGGGGGACGATTGGTCGGAGCTATTATGCTCGCCTTTCCTAGAGCAAAGGGAAAAACTACAGAGGTCTCGAAAGTCCCGATCTTGAGCCAGTGTTTGTCTGTTGTGGGCTACTGTAGAAACATGGCGGACTCAGTGGCGTCTGTAGATATAAACGTCTCATTCTAAGGTAACAAAAACATAACAAGTCTTATTTTCAGGTGATTAAACACAGAACAGAGTTATGAATGTTATATTCTGTAAACAGAGCCCTCTAAATCTGACACACTGGACCTTTAAATCATTTTATTTTCCCCAGATTGTCGATATTTTCTGATGTTTTTGAATATTTTCTACAAAATCTCAGTGGTTTGTGTTATTTTCTAGAATATTCTGGACAATTCTTGTATCTTTTTAGCCAATATTAGTGACAGTGCGTATCGTCTGCAGGTATTCAGAGAACAGGGCAGCCCCTCTAAACTTCGAGCAAGTTTAGATAACAAGTTGAACAAGTTGGAACCAGCCCGCTGTTGTTTATGTTGTTGTGCATTAGCAGATGTAAGCTAATGTTCGGCGTCGCAGCGAGTCAAGGTGGGCCTCACTCGGATCAAAGCTTCCCTTCACTGCAGGAAACAGGAAACTCATCCCTCATTCCCTCCCTCTCGCCTACACAAACACAAACACACACAATGTTCTTGTTTTAGAAACCCACACAATCAATCTGAGAAAACAAAACTGATACTGTGAGCAGATAAGTGTCAGCTCCAAGATTACAGAACCATGTTCCACTTTGTCAGTTTGTGTAGTGTTTCTCTGAGGCTGGACTGAATCTGAGGATCATTTTCAATTAATCATTCATTCATCTACAAAATATAAACTCAAAGACATTTCATTCACTATAAATGATGAATAAAATGAGCAAATTCTCACATTTAAGAAGCTGGAACCGGCAAATGTTTGACATTTCTGCAATTAAAGGTGGTCAGTCATACTGGAGAAAGATAGTTGATTGTTGAGTCCCAGGTCGTCACATACCGCCTTAAATGGGAAACAAAGTTGCTCCAAGTGACACAACATGACAGGATCAAACTCAAGAGCTCAACTTCCCCTTATAGTATCGCTGGGCACCTTTTAAAGGTCCAGTGTTAAAGGTCCTCTTCCACAGAGTCCAAACTGATTTTTCAGTTTCCTCGTGAGTTTTTTGGTCTCAGTCTCTAGTTTCAAGTCTTATGGTCACATTTAGAGTAAAGTAGACGATGAAACAGGGTGATCATTTAGGACGTGGCTGCCTTGTGATTGACATCTCAGTGAGCCCGTCCGTCCAGCTCAAGAAATGAGCTCCACGCTCTCGTCCAAATATGGTCACTTCTGGCGACCATAACGCCAAACTTGAGGCTTTGAAACGGTCGTCCACAGACCAATGGGTGACGTCACACTTTATCTGGTCATAAATCAAAATACTGGACAAATTTAACTGTCTAAATAAAGTCATTGTGTTTTTTAAATATTGATGTAATTGCTATTTATACAGAGCTACAGTACAGATCAGATCACCAACAGGCCTCCTGCGGCAGCCATTCTGCCGGTACGAGACGAGTGTTTGCAAATTTGCTTATCTGCACACGGATGACTGATACATCCTCCCTCGTCTGACCTCATCAGGTTGTTTGCTTCCTGTGTCCTAAACAACACAGTTTCCTGTTGGGGGGGGGGCGAATGTATAAGTGATGCGTTTCCTACACAAACAGTGACGTTTATGCAGTAGAAACAACAGCAGAAGATTCGAGATGATGAGACTTGTGTGATGGAATCTGATGGTTTCTGTACATCAGCACTCATCTCGCACTGAAACCAGGATCAGTGCTGATCCTCGTGTTTCAGTACAAGCTGCAGTAACTCAGCGGTGTGGTGGATTATGAGGATTTACAAAATGTATGACGCATTACTCACTGACAGGTACAAACAGTAACAAGATCATTTGTCATTAAGCTGTACCATTTATACCATTTATACCTCCGATGACTCATCTAAAACAATTAATAATAATAATTAGCAGACGAATGAAAACACGAATAATCCTAAATATTTCACAAACATGAATAGGAGCTCTTTTAATAATAAAAGCAGTAACCAGCACATAAATACTGGCCGAACCTACTTTTGCTAAACTTTATTTATTTGGGACTACTTCATCTTTTTAAGCTTCCTTCCCATCTGATCGTTGTGAGTACACCGTCGGCATCGGCGGCGTAACCAATGGAGGGAAAACCCCCCTCACCGACAGACTGATCAACTGTCGTGTGGTACATCAGGATGACTTCTTCAAGCCCCAAGATCAGATTGAAGTTGGTGGAGATGGCTTGAAGCAGTACGATGATGAGTACGATCTATGCGTGGCTGGAGAACCCCGTGACTTTCCAAGTCCAACACTTTTTGTCTTGCAGGTTGTAATGAACGCGGCTGCCTGTAGGGGGCCGGATCATAAATAAGATATAAGACAGAAAGAAAAGAAGTCGTCCGTCTTCGTGATCGCCGCTTCATCTCTGATGTTGAACGACCGTTTCTTCACCTTCACAGCACAAACAAGGATCTTAAGAGTGTTTCAGATAAACTCCGGTCACGCAGAAAGATATTTTTCTGGGAACAGCTCACATAAACACACACACAGACAATGATCTCTACACGACACCTTTTCTTCTTCAGCTTTTCCATAGAGGCTACCTTCCTGCTGTTATAATGAGTGTGTGCGTGTGTGCGTGTGTGTGTGTGTGTGTGTGTGTGTGTGTGCACTCGGTGAAAAGGCCTTTTTTCCTGGAAGTTTCCTCCGAGCCGACACACTCCACTGACTCTGTTTGCTGACTGTTTGCTGACTGTGTGTGTGTCCAGGCGTGACTTGTCTATTTAAGGACATTTGCATTGACTTCCACACACACACATGCAGTGTGATCGGCGCTAGACTGTCGCCACGGTAACCAGATGCTGGTCAGAGAAGTTTCCTTTAATTTAAATGGAGATCACTTTTTTTTCTGTAATCCATATTTACTTTGTCTTAATTCTTTAAAACTTCTTATAATTATTATATCGAATGACATAAATTCATTGTTCTGACTTGACTTGAAGTTTTTCTTGGCATCAGATGGACCTAAAACTTTTATAGTTTTTGGTTTTGCTGCTTATTTTGTCACAATATTAAGTCTTAAGAAGTCTAAGTATAATAAGTCTGAGGTGTTCAGCAGGGTTCAGTCACAGTCTCACTTGTTTTACTTGTTGTCATTTGATCTTTGACACCAAACAGCAACTGTAAAAACTCTCTAATCTCATATTGCTGTAATAAAACCACGGGAGCTGGTCGACTTTGGTTAACTTTTATTGTTAGAAACAGAGTCTACAGTCTACAGCCATGGTTACGGCCAAGGTCAGGTCAGATAACAAAAAGAAAATGCTAATACTGTAAAAATGGATGCAAGTCGAAGTGAATGGAAGGTTGCTTGGTCGTGGCTGTTGTTGCACTTGAGGGAGGAGCAACTTGTCTAAGAAACTGAACAAACATTTCACTCAAGACCACAAATGTTAGGCTCGTGGTGGCGCTACAGGAAAGGTCAAGTCCTTTTTATACATCGTCTCAGAGTTATGGTTTACTGTACCAAATTCTCTGCCAGTTAAACCAGTAGATGTTTAAGAGTCAGCAAGTCAGTCTCCAAGTCTAAGGCCATGAATCTCTCCTTGGAGTTGGCAGTGAGTTGCTGCACAAAGTAAATAAGTTCAAGTTCCGCTCCCTCGCATCTAAAGGAGTCAACTCAAGCTGTTTGGGCATCTGATCAGGATGCCTACTGTGCGCCTCCCTTTGGAGGTTTTCCAGGCATGTCTAACTGGCAGGAGATCCCAGGACAGACCTCAGAACAGAACTCGCTGGAGGGACTATGTAACCCATCTGACCTGGGAACACTTCAGGAGGATCTGGGGAGAGGAATGTTTGGAATACTCTGCCTAACCTGCCAACGCGACCGATTCCAGGTAAGTGGAAGACAATGGATGGATGTTGAGACATTTCACAGGATAAATGAAAACTCTGACCTGCTGGCAGCGCTAGAGCAAATGTCGTGAGGATACATCATCTGGGTACCATGAATATCTGCACCAAGTTAGTGCTGATCCATCCACTAGTTGTTGAGATATATGATAGCATTAGCATTGTTTGGAACAAAGAGGTAGACCGACTGAGCAACCAACTGACCAAAGACCAACCAACCGACCGACCGACTGCCCAACCGCCCAACCAAGAAACCAAGAAACAAAGAGACCAACCAACAGACCAACCAACTAACCAACTGACCAACCAAGAAACCAAGAGACCAACCAAGAGAGCATCAAGTTCCATGCTGATCCATCCACTAGATGTTGAGATATATCGGTCTGAAACAAAGTGTTAGACCAACTAACCAACCAACCAACCAACCAACCAACCAACCGTCCGTCCGTCCAACAAAGATACTGACCAACGAACCAACCAACCAATTGCCACTCAAATAAATACAACAAAGATATCACACAGATCCTTCTTGTTATACTGAGAGGTTTTAAAGCGGCATATCTGTCACTAAACTGTGTAGATGAATGTCGGTGTCTAAACCACCTGCCTGTCTCCTAGAAATCACATTCATGCGCCGCTAATCTTCGTGAGTCAACCTGAGGAAGAGATTTATTCTTCCTCGCCGTGCACGGCGGTCGTGATGGATGAACGTTTGAACTGCACTCGATAAAAAACTCTTTTCTCTCTCCTGTCGGTGACTGTGATCATAAATCCATTGATGTGTTTTTCAGTGTTGACTCAGCGTACTGTTCATTTTCAGCTGAGATTAATACAGATCACACACACACACACACACACACACACACACACACCAAACACACACACAGTCTGTTGTGTGAATACAGCAGTGTGTGTGGAGTGTGTTTGACTCTGAATGGCTTTTGTTGATCTCTTTAGTCTCTTTTTAGTCCTGCTTCCTGTCAACCGGGAGGGGTCGTATATGTGTGTGTGTGTGTGTGTGTGTGTGTGTTCACCTCGTTTCCATGCATGTTAGCCACATATTTGAACTCCGGGATGCCAACGGTGTGACGGCGAGGACTGAGACCCAAAACCAACACCCACAACTCCTGACCTGAGAGAGAAAGAGAGCAAACAGATTTTAACATTTATACAAGTTACTCTACGAGGACGAGATGCTGAGATGTTTCATAGTGAATATAAACTCTATAGTTGATATTCTGCACGACACTGAATTAACCAGAGTTGGATAAAGTTTAGCTCTCAGCTGGTTTGGAACAGGCTCGGTCTCCTCCGGTGAATGCTAAACATTCAGGAGGGAACAGACCTTAAAGCTGCACCGGTCTGTATTTTTATACGAACAATGGGTAAAAGGAAAGACGCTAAGCGTAGTGACAAACCAACAGAGAATCGTCATCTCTGCAGGCCCCGTTAGTTATAAGAAGTGTCTCAGTGTCTTTTAGCTTTTGTTTTGATTTTACAGCTGCTGTTGTGATCCCGTCTCGGCGCTCTTTGACCTTGTTTCCTGCAGCAGCTGTTTCCAACGAAGAGACTCTGATGAAGAGATGTTGTACGTTAGTTCGGCCTGTGACGAAGGTCTTCTTCATTACTCATGTTGGTAGTACCAATATTTGAGTAGAAAACACTGAAAGAGTGTTAAAATGGATAACTTTGGACAGTGAATTCAAACCAGGGATGTTTGATTCAACATTTATATCAATGACAATAAACTGGATAATTTAAGGACTGCACAGCTAAAGGAATAACGGCTCTATGCAATGTAATAAAAAAAAGGAACAATGCCCAGTTTTGAAATACTTAAAGAGAAATCTCAAAGTTTAAGTCTAAAGTTTGTTCAACTGAGTATGTCAAAACTAAATGGCAGAAGGGAGGAGGTGTAAGAACGGACAACAATTTGGAGATACCAATGGGCGTGTACCAGCTCACAGAAATGGAGGGAGCTCAGTTCACACCCTCCCAGAAATCATGTTATGGTGACACCTCCCCGACCTGCTGGAGAAACTGTGGAAACCAAACGACTGAAAGGTTTGAAGATTTGAATGTGTTAAAGTGTTACTGTAGAACATAAGTCATGTTATATTTTTATAGTTTTACTTGTAAAACAATAAAAGACGAGGGAAAGTGTAAGAAGTGAAATGTTTGTTCATGTCGCTCACCTCCTTTGTTTTCCCTCCATGATGTTAAAAGAGTCCCCGTGTTACCTGAGCTCTATTTAAAGGTTCTGGGACGTACCATGTGCTGATCAGTGTAGGGGGGAGTTTAATTTAACGAGTTCATTAAGGTTAGATGACTTCATTTTGTTCTGTTTCACACAGTATAAATGTATTTTAATGAATTTGTTGTGATGTTTTTCATGTCAGGTGAGGAAGATTCACGACACCGTCGGAGGGTCTGAGCCAGAAACCTGTGGGTGACATCGCGGATACGTAGTCCACATTTTGTCTTTAATATTAGTGAAATCGTGTTTCCGCCTCAACGTTCCTGCTCAGTCAGGCCATCCTGACACCGGCCATCACACTTCCTGTGTTTCCTAAACAGGACTCATTATGCTTCCTTAGTTTGGGTCTTATGTAATGTCACAGTGTTCGATGTTTAAGCTTCACAAAGGCACAAATTCCTGTTGTTCAAAACAGACGTGAACATCAACGTCAAGGACTGTAAAACTATGCAGACGGAGAGGAATGTGAAGTTCAGCGCTGAAACCTGATGAACTGGACAGGAAGACATAATCACACAGTTTAGTGCGGCTCTGTGAGGCTGTACTTGAACCAAAGTGACCTTACTGTGTTAGCCTGCTGGCATTCATCACAAAGTCACTTTTTTGTTTTGCAGGTATTCGGTCATAAAACAAGATTTTGAAATCTCTTCTTTAAAATGATATTTGTGTCCAACAGTTTATCATAAAATAGAGATTATAGGACCCCATATCTCCATAATTAAGTAAGTAGTACAAAACACAAAAACAAAGCATAAATATAAATATTAAAAATAATGTTTTTATTACCATAAAATAAGTATTAACCAGCTTTAAAACATGAAAAATAGTAAATTTACAACTGCTCTTTCCTATTTAGATAACTACTTATTTGTTTTGTACATTATATAAAATATAAAAGTTTATTTTCATAGTAGTATGATAAAAAATAACTATCAGATAATTCTCAGACCTGGTTAAACAGTGTTTAGTTTTGGTCGTTCACGTCTCACTTCCAGCTAAAGTTTTTGGGAAAAAGTCAAATCAGTGTCATGACTGATTTCTTTCTGGAAATTCTTTCCGTGACTCGCCTCAAACTGGAGTTAATATTTACCCAGAGAGTGACCCGACACCAGCGTGGTATTTATTCACAGCTGGAGGCGGAGATGCAGAAAACGTGAAATCATTAACCACAACACAACACTCAGACACTTTAAATGAGAACAAAACGTAGCGATGTTAACTCTGCAGCTTAAATCACGTCACCGAGCAGTTTTCTGACTCTGATGAAGGTTTTATTTCTTCACTGCTGAGTAAAAGTTTCCACACAAACACGACTACTGTAACTATTTTGAACGTCAGAACTGCAGATAAATGAATGAAGCTCTGCAAGCTTCAGCAAGTATCACACACACACACACACACACACACACACACACACACACACACAAAGTGTGAATTACTCATCACAGCAACACGAGGGGAAAAAACCTGGCAAGCTGCAGACAGACAAAGTGGCACACACACACACAGAAACACACATAAACACAGGTTGGACGGAGGCCAGCTGGCGTCCTAGATTAGCGCAGATTAACTGTGTGTGTGTGTGTGTGTGTGTGTGTGTGTGTGTGATTAGCCAGATTAAGCCGTCCAAGATTAAATTAACCACCGTTTACAGTCCAATTATACGATCACACAAACACCAAGAGGCAACCGCGGCTCCGTCAGTGTCAGAGTTGCCATAGTGACTGACATGCGATACTTCATCCTTTATTCATACTCCATCACTGCCTGTGTGTGTGTGTGTGTGTGTGAAGTAATCTAAAGTCTATTTTTCTTAATGTAAAATTCAAATTTAGAAATTTTACTTGCATTTCGATTTGTGTTGCAAATCATGTGGAACGACAAAACCAAAACAAAGACTCTCTTTGTCTACAGTGGGCTCAAAAACGTCACATCGACCACGACAGAAACCACGCTGAAAATCTTTAAATATATTTCACTTGGAAACTTGGAAATGAATCAGATGATCTCATTATTTCACATCGAGGATCGTTTGTATTTGTATTGTAACAACACGTGGTGAAAGTTGACGGAGGCTTGCTCAGCTGTTACTGGAGGACAGTACTTTGCCAGTCAGCCATCATCCCGTGTGTGAAGTAATCTAAAATCTATTTTTCTTAATGTAAAATTCAAATTTAGGAATTTTACTTGCATTTCGATTTGTGTTGCAAATCATGTGGAACAACAAAACCAAAACATAGACTCCAACTTCTGACTACAGCGGGGTCCAAAAGTTAAAAATCTTTAATATTTTCACAGAAACTTGGAAATAATCAGAAAGTTTGACAGTGAATGTGTCAGAAGTCAAAATATTTTTCCAAGCAAAGCATCAAATCATGTCTGGACTCGAGGTTTCTAAGGGGGCAGTGTACGGAAGTCTAAAACGCTTTGCAGAAACTGGATCAGTTGTATCCAAATCAAAGTGACCACATCATCAGAAGATCAACACATCAAGCCTCATTACCTGAGAGGTAGAAAAACAAGAGTCCAATCAGTAAGTTCTGTCAAAAGAAGGTGGTCTCAGAGGACGAGTAGCAGTTTCTAAAGAACTTCTCAGGAGGGGCAGCAAGACCAAACATGAAGAGACGTCAGATTCATGGCAGGAACACGTAACGTGTACGTAAGGAGACCACAATGTGTCAAACCCACAGTGTTGTCGACTGTGGAGTTGGACACCTCCGCTGACCTGACTTCACCCTGACCAAAGAGAAGTAGCACTCCATAATTAAGAGACACGCTGCACCCTTTGATTTACTCATACTGCAGCAGGACACACCTTAAAGCTCAACACCAAGTCCTGTCAGTCACCTGAACCTGAGTCCAGCTCGAGTGCATGCTGTCATCACAGCAATAATATATATGGAAGTGGATGGTGTCATTAGTAGAAGGTCAACATTACAAATACGTGTTTACCTGCGTTCTTTCTCAGTGGGAGACAGTTAATAATCAGGTTTCTCATTAGTTTATAGTCTCAGTCTCTGGTTTCAAGTCTTCTTCCGTACAACATGATGTTCATTTAGTAAATTATGGCGCCATTTACAGTAAAATAGACGATAAAGTAGTATCATAAGCTACCTGTCAATCAGGAGGTGGAGTGAGGCGTATCCATGGCATGTCATGATACTTGTTTTTGGGTGTTGTCTCGAGCAGACTTTGACCTCTTACAGAGTGTTTTCAGTTCAGGAAAGGTAATTGTAACATTTTGGTTGAATTAAAACTGTAATCATTAGTGTTGGTTGATAACTCCCCAACTCGTCCAAAATGCTTTATTCAAGAGTCAGTCTATGAAGGTGTGTCGTTACCTCTGACAGACTGGCCGATGCTGTACAGGTGCGTGATGTCCGGGTTGGACGCGTTGATCTGGAGGAGGTACTGCTTGATCTCACTGTTGCTGTGGTAATGGAACTCCAACGTCGAGACGGAGGTGAGGACGAGGAAGAGGAGGAGGAGGAGGAGTGATGACATCACTGCAGTACAGCCTGTGGGGTAAGAAAACAGAGAGTCGACAGGTTTAAACAGCTGACAGTATGTAATTAGTGCACTGAGTCAGTGGAAGCAGAAGCTGCTCCGCCGGCAGTAAAAAAGAAGTCTTCATGGGGAAATGACGACTTCTTTGATTTATGACTTCATGAGTTTATGGCCTCACTCTCTAGTTTCAAGTCTTCTTCCACACAGCACAACGTTCATTTAGTAAATTTCCTATTTAGAGTAAAATAAACGATATACAGGGCGCGCCTAGTTTGTGATTGACAAGTTATTCTCAGTGAGTCCTTCCACCTCAACACACCGGGCTCACCAAACTCGGATCAAACTGTCAAACCAGGCAGTGCTGATCAAATACGATCACCCAGTGTACGGTTAGCTGTGAGTATCGTCCTAACTCAGCAGGCAGCTCGCCATTGTTTCCCATATGGTCATACTTCTGGCCATATGGCCGCGACCATAGTGCCGAACTCGAGGCTTCAAAATGGTTTTCCACAAACCAGTAGGTGCCGCTAGTTTATCTATCACTGAGTCTCATTTCACGTACTTCCAAACACTCAGTTATGGCAAAATGTGAGTACAAAGACGGTACTGTCATAACGGTCAAAAGTTGGACACGTCTTGCCATCAGTGGTCGCCATTTTGTCTACGTAGCTGAAGTGGAGGGACCGTCGGTACTGTGAAAATGGCAGAATACCACAATATACAAATGCATGTTTGATATTTGTACTTTGGCAGTCAAACGTTGGCACTTGTCCGATTGAAATTTAGTGAAGAAGAAGAAGAAGAAGAAGAAGAAGAAGAAGAAGAAGAAGTGAAATGTCGCGACCGTCATTTCCGGTAAGTTCCCAACCGCCGTACTCGAACTAAGACAGGACTTAGGAGGGGTCAGCATTACCTGGTGGAGATTCAGAACTGAGAGGTTCTTTCTTTGTCTTTGAATTTGTGACTGTTTTCTGACATTTCATGCACCAGATAATGAATTGATTAGTAGAGAAAAGAACAGTTATTTACAGCTCTGTTGCACTGCGTCTGAAAGAACAATGAGATGAGACGAAAATGAAATGGAAGCTCAATAAAGCCATTTGTCTGCCTGGTGACGGCTACACGCTCATGAAAATTATCTGCTGCAGAGAGATGCTGGGAAGTGAGATCGGACTGTCAGCAGCTGCGTAGAAGCCGTTCATCCAGAACTTCAGGAAGTGGAAGATGAGTTTTAAATTAAAGCTGTCAGCCGACACAAACTGATGAATTTAGATACGAGTACACGTGAGAGAGGCTGAGCTGCTGCTTGTGTCTGTTAATGTAAAGTCAAAGTGAAGTTCAGGAATTTGAACCCGTTTGTAAATATGTAACTAGAATTACGTGAAGCAACTCATGGTGTGTTCAGGAACGCCGTTGTCCAGTTAACAAACTGGTTACTGTCACTGTCGGTAACTTGAGTCTGTGGATCAATTTACATGTGATGACTCTTTAGATTTTGTTTTTGTGCATTTGTTTTTATTTTAGTTGATTTCAGTTTAATTTACTGCTGCTTAGTTTAGCTTTGATTTTTTTTCACTACGTCTCCGACTGTTAAACTGTTAAACTGTTTGATTTTTACTCGACTGTACTTGATTTTGTGCAGTTTATCCTCTAGATCGTCTATAGATTATTGCATTTTCTCCATGTTGTATGCTGTTTACCTGGATGTCTTTCTCTGAGACGTCAGAACCTATTCTGGAGCATTATCTACAGCTTAACACATCTAAATAAATATTTCACAGTGATTTATTGAAGTTTATTTTTTAAAGATGATTTTATTCTAGTTTTGTTTAGGCTACCTGATTTCTAGGACTGCACGATTATTAGGAATGATCCACAAAAACAAACAAACATTAAAATCACAAAATGACATTTGTTGGAATCTGCACAGATGAAGAAGGTTTGAAGGCCGTGCAGCAGCGCAGCACTTCATTATATAAAATCCTGTTTTGTCAAACATGTGACCTTTACCTTACATTTGGATGTTGCACTTGTGGCCATTGTTCAGCTCGAAACTGTAATAACAAAAATAAATCATAAACTTTTTACAGTAGTTTTCTGTTTTTTTCTCTGGAAAACTTTCGGACATTATCTGTAAATTAACAATCAAACTGTTCAGTAGTTTTAAAAATGATGCCATTAATAAGAAATTAGAGTTATTTCTCATTTTTGTACAGAAAAAAAAATACTATATTATTTCTTTGATTACATACGAATGTAAGTAAAATAACAACAATAATCTGTAATTAAATATGTCGCTTATTTTTTAAAGATTTTATGATCATACTAACAATCTCAGGATTTTCAAGTAAATCTTATTTGAGAAATCGCTGGATAATAATTCTGTAAAATAACAGCGTTTCCCTGTAAATGTACTTTTACTTATTTAATTTACAGTCATATGACCGTTTTTTTTATTAATCAAATTTTGTACTTTATTTCTTGTAAATTATATTTTAACCTTTTGCGTCAAAGTTCATGTTTTTAAGGTCCCTGTTGAAAACTAGTAAGAGGACCTTGAGTTAAGAATTCTTTAAATTAAATTTAAAAGTTCCACATAAATAATTCATAATTATACAAACAAACTGACTGCACAGGAACGTCCTGTGTTAAATATAAAATATATACAAACCATGATCAATATAACATGTAGGAATATTATAAATATAAATATTATACAAGCAAACTGCTGATGGAAAGTCCAGCTAGCTGAGACACCACAGGAATGTTTATTACAGGGACACACTGTACTTCAGCTATGGGATGAATAACACTCACAGATCTTACAGGAACATTATAGAAACGTTATATGAACGTTCCTGAAGCAGCTGAGCGCTGATCGATCAGCAGACAGATCAGTACCGACGGTCACAGCTCTTACCTGTCCGCTGTCTGTCGGTCCGGTGACGGTTCATGTCTCCGCTTCAACACCGACCTGCTCCTGCAGAGGTGAGACAGTTTAAAGAGGAGTCAGTCTGTCTGTCTGTCTGTCTGTCTGTCTGTCTGCTTCTTTGAATGACTGTTACTTATTCACCAACGGGTCTCCCTGTCTCTCTCCGGGAGGGGCGGAGCTTAGTGAAGCGTGTGTGTGTGTGTGTGTGTGTGTGTGTGTGTGTGTGTTGGCCGCAAACACACATTCAACAGGTTTATGAATGAAACAGACTGATGATTCATTCAGTTCAACTAAAAGACTCATTTAATGAACAAATGTGTGTTGCAGCTCATTTAAGTCTGTTTACTGTGTCTCATATTAGAATGTTTACGGTAATATTTAATCTAAAGTGGAAATTTAAATTTATTTTAAAGCAACATTACGTCAATTTTGTATTTTTGTCCCACTGTGGTAAATATGTCCAGCTGTACTCGAGTATTTGGTCTGATTACATTACCTCTGATCAAAAACTAGCGAGTCCAGTCCGTGCCCAGCTCCTGTTCTGGCACGACACCAGCTCAGCTCCCCCTCAGCATTCCCTGTAAACCTCCTCTTCTTCTTCTTCTTCTTCTTCTTCTTCTTCTTCTTCTTCTTCTTCTTCTTCTTCTTCCCGGTGGTCCAAATCACCTGTGGTACAAACAACTAACACTCCCCGGTGCTCTGAGCTCACAGTCCGGGCAGCCCAGCTAACAAAGTGAGCTAACATTAGCTAACAGCAGCTATCAAAGTGAGCTAATAACATCTAACAAACTGAGCTAACATTAGCTAACAGCAGCTAACAAACTGAGCTAACAGCAGCTAACAAACTGAGCTAATAACATCTAACAAACTGAGCTAACATTAGCTAACAGCAGCTAACAAACTGAGCTAACATTAGCTAACAGCAGCTAACAAACCGAGCTAACAGCAGCTAACAACCTGAGCTAACAGCAGCTAACAAACTGAGCTAACATTAGCTAACAGCAGCTAACAAACAGAGCTAACATTAGCTAACAGCAGCTAACAAACTGAGCTAACAACAGCTAACAAACTGAGCTAACAGCAGCTAATAAACTGAGCTAATTACATCTAACAAACTGAACTAACATTAGCTAACAGCAGCTAACAAACTGAGCTAACATTAGCTAACAGCAGCTAACAAACTGAGCTAACATTAGCTAACAGCAGCTAACAAACTGAGCTAACAAACTGACAGAAAACATTTTCTCCATAAAATATGATCCAGTTTCACCAAAATCAGTGAAATAGTTGGTGGTGTGTGACTTAGTGCCGTAAAGCGTTACGTACTTCTTGCAGGTGTCACAACAGATTTGTTCAGAATACCAACGAGCGTCAATGAAGACGTTGTTTGATTCTTTGAAGAAGTTGTAGGGTCCTTGAGGAGGTTGTGGCGAACCCGAGTGGTTGTAGGAATTCCTGGAGAGGTTGTGGAGGTCTTGAAAAGGTTGTTAGATTGTTTAAAGAACTTGTGTGGTCTTCAAAGAGGTTGTAGGAATCTTGGGGATTTTATGGGGGCCTTGAGGGGACATTGAAGAGGACAGGAAGGCTAGTTTAAAAGTTGTTGAGGAGTCCTTGAGGAGGTTGTAGGACTTCTTGAGGACATTGTAGTGGTCCAAGAAAAGGTTGTGACTGACCTTGAAGGAGTTGTAGGGGCCTGTGAGGTTGTAGGGGTCATTGAAGAGGTTGTAGGACTTCTTGGGGAGGTCGTGGGTGGCCTTGACGAGATACTTAGCAGAGTCCCAGCATGGTAGTTTGTTCACAGATCGATATAAACTCTTCAGTTTCTCTGATATCAAGGTGAAGTGGTGAATATAATAACATAGTCTTAAGTAAATTAAGCCGAACTACCCCTTTAAAATGTAATAAAGATGTTTGTCTATAGATGTATTTGGGTGTAATTTATAATTTGAATTTAAATCCTAGGCCGAGTATATTCAGTAACCCACTAATTACAGCAAACTGCAGAGTTTCAGATTTGATCGAGACTGTCGGGGAGGCAGATTTTGTTGAGGTGCAGTGAGACTGCAGAGGTGTCATCTTTTAATGAATTGATTATTCAGCTAGTCGAGGTTGCCTCATTTGAAAACCATCTCATACAGAACGAGAGATCACTGTGTGAGTGTGCATCGATTCCACTGAAGGTAAATGAAATGAGAAATAATGTCGGTAGACAGGGAGACAGTCAATATTTATTCATGCAGGTATGAACGGCATGTAAATGTTCTGAGTATGGACATTTGTATGTGTCTGTGTGTCTACAGTGGGCATACGTGTTGAGCTGCAATGATTAGTTGAGTTCAGATTTGCGAGTCAGACAAAACAAGGCAAACTGTGAATGTCAGACTAAATGATTAATCGAGAAAATAATCTGCAGATTGATTGATGAAAAATTGCTAATTTATTGCATCTCTACATACAGTATGTGCATGCAATGTAGATGCTAAACAACTCGTTATCGGCCCAGATTTTTACCCTGAAAACAACCTTTATCTGACCCAAACTATCTCTAACCTGAACACAAACAGAACAATTTTAGATTTTACGTCTTTAGATCATCTGCTCGTAACTCTGCTGGGATCTGGACGGACAGAGACTCTTTGTTGCTTCTTTAACTTAAAGCAGAGTCTGAGAGTCTGTGATGGAGGGAGGAGGTCTCAAAATGAATGAGGGTTTTATGGTGAGTTGGCGCCATCTACTGTCTGTGGTACTTCAATGCTGTTTCATTTCATCATCTGTTTAAAGTTTGGAAATATTATTTCTACATTATGTCACATGGCGATGTCCATAATTAACTCTATAATATAACATGCATAGCTTTATGCCCAGAGGTGATATTCCAGTGTTAGAGGAGGCTGACTAACATATAAATGTGTAAATCTACTTCACTGTAGTACTTTGGTAGTAGATATAAGAATAAGTAGTGATCTTTGAGGGGGTTGTGGTAGTCTTTGAGTACAGTTAGGATATTTTAGTCCTAGAGGAGCTTGGGTCCTTGAAGAGGTTTATAGGCATCTTGAAGAGGATGTAGGGGTCCTTTAGGAGATTGTAATGGTCATTGGAGTCATTGAAGGGTTTGTAAGGGTCTTTGAGATTATGATTTCATTGTTCTTTGAGATTGTAGGACATCTTGAAGGGGTTGTGGGAGTAATTAAGAAGATTGTTGAGGGCCTTTGGGGAGTCTGTAAGAGTTTGGATCCTGGAGGAGATCGCAGTGGACCTTCAGTGGTTTGCTGTGTTCCCTGAGGATGGTCGCAAGCTCACGGGGTGCTTGAGAAGGTTCCAGGTTGATTGAGAGGTTTGATTGCAGCCAGGAGTCTTTTAAGAGGTTGTATGGGTCCTTGAAAGGGTTGTAGTGATCCTTGGGGAGGCTGTAGGGATGCTTGAAGGGGCCATAGGAATTGTTTGAAAGGTTCACATGTTGTCAAGTTGATTGTAGGCATCCTTGAGCAGATTCTAGGCGTCCTGGCAGAGATTGCAGTGAACCTTGAGTAGTTTGCAGTGGTGCCTGAGGATTGTACTTGGGGTCATGGGGTCAATCTCAACTCATAGACCCTTACAGGAACATTTTACTGACCGTAAGTAAAGTTTTAAACTTGAAAATGAGCGTTCACTGTCACAAAGTCACAGTTTAATGTCTGTAAGTGCAAATCTTCTGTTAGTATAAAAGACATTGGACGCTCTGCGTTAGTGAAAACATGTTTTGATATGAGAAGGAACATTGTGCTGAGCTGTCAAAGTTCAAGATCTTATTCTTCTCTTTCAGTTGATTCAAAGTTGTAATTAATATTCGGGCATTTCCTCCACTCGGTGTCAGGTGTGCTTTTCTGCTTTTTCAGCTTATGCTTGCATTAAAGTGAACCGACAGCATCCAAAGTGTTTTTAATCCTCTGTCTTGTACGTTGAGGTAATAATGTTGGAGTAATTGTGGCTCGGGGGGGGGGGCCGGGCAGCTGATTGACAGCTCATTTAAACAGACACGGTAAAGGAGATGAGAGCCAAGGTTTAGAAGCAGGAAGTTAATGAAGCTGTAGGGATGAGGGACAGGTACAACATCACTGATACACTCGTCTGTCTTTGTGTAATTGAAACCTCATTTAGTAAAAGGCGGTGGTGCTGATTCACCCGTTTTCTCTGAACCCAAAGACGACAGAAAAGAAAAAAATTACCTGAAAACAAAGACTGAAAGTCTTTAAACTTTAAATTAACTCTACAGAAGTCGAATATATGGAGAGTATTTGTCTCAGGTCAGGGTACTAAAGTATAATCCGTTTTTCTGTCAAAACCAAAATACGGAAAAACAGATTTTGCTCTCAGCATCAAAAAACGAAAAAAACAAATAATGGCCCAAATTTGGTTTTTGCAAATTCCTTTTTTCTGTTTTTGTTTCTCATTTATTAATATTACGGCAGACAGACCCTCAGTGCAGGTCCCATACCATACTCTGATACAGAATGCCAGCAGGCTCTCCATACAAGAGTGGTAGAAGGTCTTCATCAGTTTGGTGTCTTAATTGTTCTTCCTGAGGACCCTGGACGGACAATGTGGTGGTCCTCCTCACTGTTGGGCCCATGTCAGGATCACTGGAGATTACAGTAAAACACACCCTGCCATACAGTCAAGAGTGAACATGTCCGATCCTGTAATGTGACCTTGCATTTTGTTCCTTTGTTGCAGCCAAAAGGTTGCAGGTGTACGGACAAAGTGGAGTATCATTTTCATGGTTTGAATGTGTTCGAACAAAACAACTGTATTCATGTCCGTGTGGTGTGTGCTTAACTAATAGAACTAGCACTTGAACCCAAATGCACAACTCGGGAAACAAAGGAGTACAAACAAATTGTCATTTTGAGCCTCGCCCCTTCCAGGAAGCTGTGATGGAGCTGATCTCTGTTTCGCGGAGACAGCAAGTCTAGAGGGAGATGTGTTTTGTTAGGTAGTGATTAGTTCACTAAAAGTCTTGTTTTGCTTTGTTCATAATTGTTCATGATTTCTTTTAGTGGTTATTTTTGTTAGTTATTGTCAAAAAGGAGACCAACACTGAATCAACACTGAGTCAATGTTGAGGCACCAACGAAACTGTCAACATTGAAATATAACATTGATTTTTCATCAAGTTTGCACCTGAAATAATAAAAGTTTTTTCAATGATGACAGACATCAAATCAATGTTAGTTCAACTTAAAATCAATCGCTGTTTTATCATTGAACCAACACTGAGTCAACATTGATTCAATGTTTCTCTTCGCAGCATTGAAAAAGCAAAGAAGTATCAGCATTGATTCAATGTTATCTAGCCTTGAATATTCAACAAAAACGATGATTCTGATGAATTTCAGCCTTGAATCAATGTTGTCATGCTACCTGGGTGCAGAGAAGTTTCATTGGAGAGGTGAAGAGTTTGTAGACCTCCGTAAAGAGGCGGCACAATCCAACTGACAGAAAAGTAATCTGCAGCTATTGTGATGTTATTTTTTGTGCAAAACGTTTAATTTTTACAAACCCCAAAAAATCAATGAATGGAGAAAATAATCAGCAGGTTCATTCTGGTATTAAAGTTAATTATGTTGAGCTCATACAACCCCTCAGGCACAAATGTCCATCGATACTTTGATACATCATCTAAGCCCTTAAAAATCAGCATTTCCTCTTTATATAGTAGTTTCATTGTTGGTGGTGGACTCATGCATGAGGGACTCACGGGAAATGATGCAGCATGTAATTGTAGCTTCATTGTCGATCCTACAGACGTATCAGAGCTGGATACATTTCCTACTGATGCCGTTTCACATTAAAAGCATCCGACTGGTGAAACACAAGCAGTTACAGGAAATGTGATACATTTATCACAGCGGTTAGCGCCGACCGCAGACTGCTTTAACGAAACGACACATCGCTCTCTGCATTTAATCTAAAACAACTTGCTCATGAAGAGTTTCATGATGAGGAGTTTTGCCAAATGTCCTTTTTACATTTTGGATAATCCAACTTCAGCAAATGTTCTCTGAGTAGACATGTTTAGCGCCAGCAACACTCAACACAATTACAATTGGTATGTTGAGCTGAGAGACAGACAGACAGGCAGACAGACAGACAGACAGACAGGTTAACAGAGAGAGACAGACCTCCACAGAAAGTTAATCTGTTTGAAATAAGACCCTCTGAGTCTCAGAGCTTTGGAGGAAATCTGAAATCCATACCATGATATTTACATAATCTGCCTCACATCCTAACAAACTCATTCTCCTTTCCCATCATGCACCTGGCCGCTGACACATTACCATAATTCATCCAGCCTGTGCAGACTTTCAGCTGTAGTTTTGTAAGAATGCACGCGGCAAAGTTCAGCTGGAGTATTGAACTACGTTTAATTAAATGTAATGTTTCATTAAATGAGTTGTAGCTTGGTGCGAGTTCAGCTGGATATTATCAATCCCTCTTCCTTTACATGCAGACTGCTACATTTACATTTAGTCATTTAGCTTTTATCCAAAGCGATCTACAAAAAAGGGGAAATGATCGAGGTGCAATGCAGCATCAATAAGTTCTACTCACATAGAATCAAGGTCCAGTTGTAGAGGGGGGCGGGGGGGGGGGGGGGGGATTTATCATGTCCAGTTGTTGGTAGTGTTGTAGAGGAGGTCCTCTCTGAAGAGCTGGAGGTCTTCAGGAGGTGTTTGAAGGTCGAGAGGGACGCCCCTGATCTGGTAGGAACTGGTAGGACGTTCCACCAACGGGGAACAACAGACGTTGTTTCCAACATTCATTGGAGGAGCTCGATGAGCAGCGGGGTAACGTGACCTTTTGGGTTGATTGCTGTGAAGACCAGGCAATGCATTCATTCATTCATTCATTCATTCATTCATTCATTCATTCATTCAGCACCTCACAGAATCGCCATCATTAAGCAAATACACCAACAAAAACTATATGTGACGGCCGATGAGTTTTATTTTGTTTCTGCCAGGTTTGAATGAATGAATGAATGAGTCATGTTTGTGGGTTTGTGGCAACCTCCATGGCTGTGAAGTGAAGCCAACACAGGGAGTGGAGCCAAAAACTGCAGTTCCTCTTGTCGTCCACTTGAGGCTGGCTCCAGAAGTGAGTCAGTCTCCATAAGTCCCCATGTTCAAATGTCCAACTTCACAGCAGAAATAAACATGTTTACAGCCTGGTACAAAAAACAGTTTTGGTCTCTATAGCTAATTTCCCCGTTCATGACAACTGTACTGAGGGTGAATTTATATACAACTCACCTGTTCAAATTATATTAAGGCTTAAAGTTATGCAGGATTAAGAGCGTGGACGCTTTGATTGACAGGTGGGTGTTGTTACAGATGGCTTGTTTGGGCAACCAGGCATCATTCAGGTCATTCCAGGTTCTATACAGTGTATGGTTTCAGCCTGTTCTGTGCCAAACCCCATTACAACTGAATTAAACTTAACTGACAGCTACAACTTGACCCAACCTGTTGCAACCACCTGCTGCAGCTCAAAGTGTAAAACATCATGTGATTAGTTTAATGCTGATTTACAGGAGAGATGATCAGAGGGGCAGAGTTTCTGCCACCGTCAGCGGTGCCAGGACTGAAGAATGGGTATATTTTCTCATCGAAGAAGCAGCCAGTGAAGGAGTAAAGAAGAGCTGCGGCGTCTACGTCATAAAAGGAGACCAGGCCGTAGTCGTAATCCACAAACACTCTCACTTTATCAGGATGAGAATTCACAGAGAGAGCGACGGGATGGTTAGAAAGTGCAAAATACTCTTTACTGTTCCTCAGACGTATAGTCCAGTATCCATTCTCGGGGTTTAGTTGAATTTCTCCCTTCCTGTTGACCGACTCTCTGGCCACGCCGAGAGTCCATCCAGTCTTTCCTTTAACTTGAACGTCGTAATGAAATCTTCCACAAGAGAAACTCTGCTTTCCCAAGACGTTAATAGCAGGTTCAAATCGTTTTGAGTTGTCTGAGAGTTTCTTCCATACATCAGCACAGTGTGCTTGTTTGCCATCATCGGACAGGATGAGAGCAGGATGTGCTGTATCAGGATCCAGACTCACCTCCACTGCGTTCTGCTGGACTCGTTTCAGCTCCGCTTCATGCAGCTTCTTCATGTCATTTCTGACCGCCTCCGTCAGCTGGTCCACAGCTCCCACCAGAGCCATCCTCGTGATTCCTTCGTATGACGTCGGACAAATGCTGACCTGTGTCCAGTCTTTGGTGAGTGGGGCGGCGTTCAGGAATGGGAAGCTCTGCAGAAAATGGAGGTGGTCTTTAGAGTGCGAGAGCTTCTCCACCTCAGCCTGTACCCTCAACAGCTCAGAGGTTTCCTTCTCAAGCTCTCGGATGAAACCTTTGGATTGTTTTTCCGTCGTCTTCTGCTTCTCTTGAATCATCCAAACGAGCTCCGCCCTGGCTCTTTCCAAAGACTGTATCAGAGCGCCGAAGACCTGAACACCATCAGCCATCTCTCGTTCTGCAGCGTCCTTGCTGAGCTTCATCGAATGTTTGATCTCCTGATTTTTCAGCTGTCTCTCGAGGATCTTCTGCTGAATTCTAGCCTCCATTTTCCTCAGCTCCGTCTTCTTCACTGCATATTCCTCCTTCAGAGGAACAACGTGGTGAAACCTGTGACTCGAGTCGGCGCAGGACTGACATATGGACATTTGTTCGTTCTTGCAGTAGAGCTCCAGTGGTTTGCCGTGCTGAGTACACATGCTGCCGGCCACGTTCTCTACAGGATCAAACAGCTGATCATTTTCCAGGTTGGACACTGTTTGATGAAGCTTCAGGTTAAACGCAAAGTAGATGGTCGGACATGCCAGGCCTATTACAAACAACAGGTAGAACTTCAGTTTAGTTCTGGGAACGTCATAGGAAGCGTTTCCAGGTTTAGCAACGTGTTGCTCCGAGCTCTT
The DNA here is from genome assembly GCA_946959425.1 of Argyrosomus regius. NCBI lineage: Eukaryota > Metazoa > Chordata > Actinopteri > Sciaenidae > Argyrosomus > Argyrosomus regius. Next base: position 18,100,525 of record OX336904.1, read on the forward strand.
AATGACTTTCTTTCCAGTTGACAGTCTGAACTGAACAGCCATCTCAGATATGAACGTGTTGACCCCGAGCTTATACTTCCTGTCAACGCGCTCTTTACACATGGGGCAGCAGCGCTGCTGGGAACTAAAACTCAAATGCTGCGTGATGCAGTTCCTGCAGAAGTTGTGTCCACACGGTAACGTGACGGGATCAGTGAACACATCCAGACAGATGCAGCACAAAAGCTGCTCTTCAGTCAGCAGATAGTTGGCAGTCGACATGTTGATGTTCTGCAAACAAAAGACGAAGGTTGACATACCAGTTTCTTTACACAGCTCAGGGTGTGAAAGGTAATATGCAACAAAAAAACTGAACACTGAAATCAAAGACGAGCAAGTTTTAGAATGATTGTCTATTAAAAAAATCAAATCCTACATTATAAAACCGAAATAATTTAACTTTAAATTATTAGAATAATAAAATCAAAGTGTACTTACCTGTGTGCGCTGAAGACTGAAAACTGGTCTGGACTGCGGCTCTGCTTGAGTGGAATGTAAAACTCCCTCCTTAACTCAATTTGTTGCCATGCCCAGAGGCACACATGACAAACGCATGACTGCCTCCCAGGTTGTTGTTTTTTAACCCATTAATATCCAGAGCCAGCTGCTGGCATAATAAGCAGGCTATGCGGGCCACAACTACTAGATGGGACCAAACATCAACTGTGACTTTATGTTGATCGCTCCTCACTTTGTACGTGGTTACGTTGACTGACCCCCAAATTCCACCGGGCGCGGCACGATACTAGCCGTTCTAGTCAATGTTTCAAACCCCACCGCGTGTGTGCGCTCATTCAATTATTAGCGGTGTGTGTGCGATTTGTTGACTGCATTGACTGTTTTTTTGTTTTTTGGGGGGTTTTGTCGTGGAAACTGTCGAGACGTGACACATTCCACATATTAAAGTGCTTTAACTGCTCGATAAAGTTTTTATAAATAAATTAAATAAAGTAAATTCCCCATCTTAAATATCACATTTACACCGGATCAAAACGTACAAAGTGTTTGATAGAGCTCCTCGTACTTTCTATTCATGTCATTTTCTTTGTGGCTACATGTTTGGCTGTGCAACCAGTCCACCCAGTCAAGTCTTTACAACCTTATCTCCATGTTTGATATGCTGGCTTAATGCCTGGAATCTAAACAAATGTTTCATCTGACTTTTGTGTTACCAACTTAGACGCCTCATGACCTCATTTGTTCTTGATAATCATGTGTGCTTCATTAAAGCATCAGTACATAGAAATTAGTGCGCTTGCCCTTTGGCGTGTCCTTCCAGTGAAGAAAACATGATAAAGTTTCTTCTATCTATAAATATTTTAGCATCATCTTGACTAAAACAACCAGATTTCATGCAGGTACACTTGAATATCTGCTCTTCAGGTGCAGGTGATTTCTGTACCTGGACTACACTTTAGAGCCCAGAGCACACAGAGACTACTGAAGACACACATTGTGTAAAAAATGTTTATATTTATGTTTGGATATGATACACTTTGTTTAAATTACCCCCAACTTACAGTTAATTCCCATAAATTTCCCTAATTCCCCCGATTTGGAATATTTCCAAAATTCCCCAGCTTAACTTCCCATGGAAAGTTTCCAGAAATTTACCATAAACTTTCTTCTTCTTCTTCTTCTTCTTTAATTCTCTGATAATGCTGTAATAAATATTCATAATAGACGGCGTGCCTCTGCAGAGACACAGCTAGCCCTGCGGTGAGTGATTCCACCACACATCCAGCTGTCACGCAGCCCGTCAGTCAGACAGGTCGACAGGCTTCTGTGTTGTCAGCAGTCAGCGGTTTTCTCTGCAGCTCTTCACATTAATGTTGCATGAAGCCAAAGTCTGTTTAAGCAGATTTACACAGTGTCTCTCCTCTGATGGTGAGTGGCGTTTTTGCAGGTAGCAGCAGCTTCAGCCTTCAGTCTTCTCTGCTCGGATCTTTTTTTTTCTTCTGCCGTGCACTCTTGTGTTGTTTGGTTTATACTGAACTCAGTCCAGCCTGAGTGATGCCTGCATAAACTTTCTTCACTGTTTGCAGTGCTCGATTTAAATGAGGGATGTCAGTATCATCTTGACTAACTTATAGAGGTGTTTAACTTATTACACTCAGTCTACCACGGGGCCAGGATGAGGCTGCAGACTGATAATAACTTTTCTCTTCGTAGCTTCCTCCGTAAACGTCCTCTTCAGTCTCTTCTCCTCTGCCATTATGTCCATAGAGGCTGCTGAGCCCGGTTACATTGCCCAGCTCCTGTTCTGGCATGACACTGGCTCTGCTCCCCATCTTCTTCTTCCCTTCTGTGGTACAAACACTAACACTCCCCCACTGCTCCGAACTCACAGTCGCAGTAGTCTTCAGACACTACCTCAAACTGAGCTAACATGAGCTAACAGCAGCTACAGTTGGCAGAAGTTTACTTCACTGTCCATCAGGAAACTCTGTAAATCACAGAGAGCTGAGGCGCTGAGGCATTTTAAATGTCTTTTTGAGGTAACTTATATCTGCTCCTTTGTAAATAATGTACAGAACTCACATTTGTAGATATGTGGGTGGTTTTTTTTTGCTGCACTTGAGAGGAGTGTGGTGTTTAAGCCTGCATCGACGCAGACTGTGTTGGAGAGCTGTAAAACACACCTCCACTTAAGGCTAGTTGGTTTGGAGAGACACTTAATGCGGCGGCCTCCGCATGAACGTGCAAAGGAGAGAGAGGACCGTGGGAGGCTGTAGTGGCTGGATTGGAACTGTGCCAGACATTTGGACTTGTCATAGCAGTAATAATAATAACATTAATGATGCTCAGTCCAATCAAAGTGTCCCAGTAAGCCAATTCAGTGTGAAAGTGAGTCAGCAGGTACAATGCTCAGACACAGAAAGTGCTGCAGCTACATGAGATCCATTAATTTTGTTACTCCCACCTGTGAAATGTCCTTCAGTCTGTAAGGGCACCACCAGAGGGCACTCATGCTACACACAGACCAGATCCAATGAGGGGAAACTCATTTAAAACATTAGAAACTAGATTATCATCATAATACAGGTAGCATCTCACAGGTAGCAGCACATGTCAACAGGGCGGGGTACACCTCTAAGCATTCCTGGGGGTCCCTGGGTTAATGAATAAAGGTTCCCTCATAACACAGTAACACAGTTTCAGTCTGTAACAGTAATGAAACTCTTTAATATTCACTCAAGTACTACAGTTTTGTGGTACTTTGTGGTACAATTCAGAAGGCTGACGTTGTACTCAACTTTTAACAAAAAACATATGAAGAGTTTATAAAATATGTTTTGTTCTAAGTTAAACTACTCCATGACTTCAATCATGTCAATGTATAAAAAGATTATAAAAAAGAATCGTAAACTTATGAAAAAAACTAAAATTTTACAGTATTTTTCTGTTTTTTTGGATGGACACAAAACCTAAGTAATATGAGGGACATTATCTGTAAATTCTCAACCAAAATATGATGAACATAACCAAGTATTATACCAATAGTGACAAATTACAGTTACAACATTATTTTTACAGTATTTTACCGCTTTCTTAAAATTACATATAAATTAATGTAAAATGATAATAATTGTCAAATATGTGGCTCATTATATAAATGTTTATGTCCATACTAAACTAAATAACAGTGTTTCCCTGTAGAACATCACTTTATTGAAGGTGTTTGATCGTAATAATTAAGTAAAAATCTGCAAATTAACAATGTTTCTCCGCAAAAACGTATAATTTATTTATTATATTTAACTTCAGTTTAATATTTTTGGTTCATTTATGTTACAGTGTACTTAAATTGATCTGAATACTACTTTTTGTCTTCTCTAGTATTGTGGTACTTTCTTAGTACAGAGAGAGAGAGAGAGAGAGAGAGAGAGAGAGAGAGAGGAGTTAAATTGAAATGTTCAGAGCAAATTGGTTGTTTCCTCAAGAGAAGTAAAGAAAACACTTGAAGATGACAGATGCTGTGTGTGTGTGTGTGTGTGTTGTGTAATAATTATATCAGCAGTCAGAGTTGATGGATGATTAAGGTTTCTCTCTGCAGCCTGAGGTGCCCATTAATCTGACATCACCACTGTATATGTGTGTGTGTGTCAGTTTGAGTCTGTATGTAGCAATTATTGTCGTATCATAACTGTCTGTCTGTGTGTCTGTACAGCTTAAGGAAGCAGATATGAAACCAGCTTCACTGCAGCAGCAGAACAGTATTTGGGTTAGAGATCAAAGTGAAGAGAAGAAAACCACGTATCAGCTACAAAAGGTATAAAAGATACAAAGAGAATATTCAGTATGCTACGACAGAACATTTTGAGAATGAAGTAGTCTTCAGACACATGGACTCATTTTATTTCAATATCATAAAATCTATGATCTATGACCAAAACTTCAAGTTTAAAGTTCAAAAGAACTTTATTACTAACTAACTTTATGTAACCAGTAAACAATACAAGTGAGCGCTTGTTGGCTGCTTTGCCTTCACTGTGTGGTCCAACTCATCCCAAACCACCTGAGCGGGTCAGAAAGTCTTTACGTAGCCAGGATGTGTGTTTGAGGTCACTTCCTGTTGAAAAACCAGTGATGGACTCACTAAGCTCAAACTAGATGGGATGGTATGGGGCTGCATGCATGAATGCTATGGTAGCCATGCTGACGCATCTCCTCCATGCTTTCCGGTGGGAACCACACATGTAGATACCATCTGTTGACCTTCTCTGCGTCTTAAAGTCACAGCGGTTGAAACCAAAAATCCCAAATTTAGACTCTTTAGACCAAAGTCCATTTTCCCACTGGTCCTATACCCATTCTTTGTGTCTTCTTCTTCTTGTTGGTCTCCTTCAGTCGTGGTTTCTTTGTGTGAATCACACCTTCATGGTCTAAATTACTGCAGTCTCCTCTAAGTAGTTGATGTTGAGATGTGTCTGCTTCTTGAACACTAATCTCTGATCTGAGGTGCTGTTAATTGTAGCTAATAGCTAACTCTTGGTCTTCCTTTCTTGAGGCGGTACTCATGAGAACCAGTTTCATCGTAGCGTTTGACGTTTTTTTGACTGAGAAGACAAAATGATCTACTTATTCATGGAGCAGACCAATCTACAATGAAAATAATCATTACTTGCAGTCTTATACAAAATAGTTCCACCAACTCCAACAGTAAAATCTTGCTTTTACATTAATGCATGAGTCATAATATTCAAATGAGACACATATATACAGTAGAACAGCCACAGGGGACATTTTACTGCATTGAGTACTTTTAATACTTAAAGTACAATCAGAATTTTAATGCAGGGCATGTAACAGAGTATTTTCACTGTGTTATTAGTATTTGTACTGAAGCTAAGGATCTGAACACTTCCTCCAACACAACACAGTCTAGCTATTGATTTACTACTGTATGAATAATCTCAGAGAGGGGATCATGTGGTGGTGGGATGGAGTATTTGGGGAGGTGGCTGAATGGGAAGGACTAAATGTCACCGGAGCGTCATGCAGACAGGCCCGACAATGGCAGGATGAATGGATGTAGGAAGATGCGTTAGAGAGAGAAATGTTCTTTACACCCATCATGTCTTCGAGATGGATGTAATACTCTACCCAACAAACAGTAATACACCCCTGGCCTCTCTGTAATTCCCCACCAGGTGGTTTATGTCGTGTTATTTCATAGGATGAGCATTGAGGACTTCCCTCTGAGATTACTGAAGGACTTTGACTTGTGTTTTCCCGTCAAGGCTTTATAGACGCACAGTAAAACTCTGCCAGGACTGATATAAGAAGTTGGAGGAAGGAGAAGAAAGAGACGACTGTCTTGTCTCTCTCTTATGAGATACGTAATCTAGAATGTAACCTTCATTTTAAAGCATTTGTTACATAAATTTAACAATTTTTTATTTTATTTTTGTCAAGACAAACCTGCTGGGATGGCGTTCTTTGGAGTAACTTGAGTAAGTAATTTGAGTCTCTTAACTTAAAACACCATTATGTTTTTTCTTACTAATGTTAACTGCGCTATTTTTGGCAGTTATGCATGTTTGTCTGTGAACCGATCAGTGTTTGTTGGTGTTAAATCATGTAATGGCTACGAATAATCCTGGTTGCTGGCTGGCTGTTACAGTAGGTGTTGACAGAGAACATAAATTAGGGATCCGAACTTAGTGGAAAACAGTTTATCTTCCATGGTGACCTCATGTTACACTGCTACGCACAACTAAAACAAAAAAACACGCCTTTAATACCTCAACAGAAAAGTAATGACTTTTAAACTGATAACAAAGAAACAAAGTTTTACACCATGTTCATAGCTAACTGTCTAACACACTTATTATTGTACATATATAATTAAACTTGATACAAATCTTAACCTCATGTTCATTTTAAACATTTAAGTTTAAAACGTGTCACTCTTGCTCTTGTCTTTAACAAAATCATTCAGAAGTCATATTTTGTGTCACATCTACGGATAACAGCAGCAGTTATATCAAATGCTTCATTATGTCAACCAAAAAAAATACAAATCTTCCAGCCATAAAGTATCTGACAATCCTAGCAGGCCATAAATAACATATTATAAAAATTAAGCTTCGGGCTGCATGAAATCTGACTGCGGGCCATGATTGACCCCGGGCCGTACTTTGGACATCCCTGGTCTACACTAATGTCATGAATAAGCTGTTCTAGAATGAGCGAGAATGCTCTGCAATAATGTGAAACAGACGTCATATAACTCTTTGCTGATGTGAGATAATTCTGATGCAGACATTGGACTTTACTTGTATTTATACTTCTATTTATTAGCTATTAATTGGCATGAACTACATTCAAATAGCTTCAAATAATCTTCTAGCTGATAGTCTTGTTTGTTTATGTAGGTGATATAGAGGCATAAGTCTGTTTCATAATCAGTTAAAAACTTCTAGTAGTAGTGTGTTTAACCCTTTTTAATGCCAATGATTTCAGTTTTTCATGACTAAGATTTGATCTGGATTAAACTGGGATGAGGTTACGAGTTTTTTAAACCACAGAGAAAACAAATGAGTAAAAAAGGAAACTGAAAACAAGAAAGTAAATGACTGACACACCCCTCCCGTAAAACAGAAAAGTATTCCCCCGTTTTCCCTTAAAACCATAGTAGTCTGATCAAAACACGTCATCAACGTCTCTGAAATGTCTTCCAGAAAAACGAAGGAATGTGACCCCGTCTCCAAAAAAAGATTATCATTATTATCATAACTCCTTCCTGGATAATGGCAGGACTCACGCACAGTGAATGAGCCAATGATTAACTTTTATACAGAAGCTTTACCGTAATATGTTTTATCATATGATGACTCTGATGTTAAATGCTTACGGGTCAGAAGATGATGACTGTTTTACAGTATATGACAAGTGGTGAGTGTTGATGATGACTTTTGTTGGTCATTTTACACATTTTACTCCTCCGCTATACTTCACAGTGGGAACCACACATGTAGATACCATCCGTTCATCTTCTCTGCGTTTCAGACAAGACGGTTGCAACTAAAAACATAAAGTTTGGACTCAGTCCAAAGTACAGGGAGAAAAAAAGTTGATTTTTGTTGGTATTTTCCCCCAAAAGGTGCAAGCTGAAGTTCCTGTTGGGAAGAACTTGGAACAAGAAATGATCGTGGACATTTGAGACCAGCACACTTAAACCCACCTGGTGATTTACCAACACCCATAGAGCTCACATCACACAGGTAAATACTGGTGACGTATCAGGGGGAAATAAAATGCAAGAAGTAATTAGTGACATATTTCCTTGCATGAACAACAATGGTACATAGAGATGAATCTCTAATCGACCCACTGGGGAAATTGCATGAATGTCTTTTGTATTGAGAATTTTATCTGATCTTACAGGGAGCAGTGATGGTGACGGTTGAAGAGCTGCTTGCTGAAACACTGGAAAATTTGGAACATAAGGAGCTAAAAAAATTCAAGTGGAAACTGCAGGTCGGAGATGGCTTTACCCCAATCAGAAGGTCCCGGCTAGATGGGGCAGACTTGCTGGAGACAGTAGATGTAATGGTGCAGACATACAACCAGCAGGCTGTGGAGGTGGCCCAGAAGGTTTTAAGCAAGATGGGGAGGTTAGATCTGGTGGAGCACTTGTCGAAAAGATGCTCAGAACCACAAGGTAAGCCACGAACTGTGAAAGGCAGCATGGTGCCCTAAAAGGCCACGTCTTTTTGTTTTGGAAGTCTCTTGTATGTGGTTACAAACCAATGAATGTCCTATGAGGAACATCTGGCAGCTACAAGCTATAAATGTGGTTTAGGTGACTTATTCCTTGAAAACAACAATGGTGACTACGAAAGGTCCTCATTGAAAGAAGAGCCAAAAATGGCACTGACTGCTTGTATTGATGCAAAATATGTATTTGCTCTTCTCCTGACTGGTTTTTGTAAGAGTTTGACTATGTTACGTAGTTTATTGATCTGATAGATGATGATAGAAAGATGGGTCATCCAACAATGACTTCCTAGATGGTTGTCTGTAGTCGTCAGATTAAGAAACGTTGGGTTGGGGTTCAAATTTTTAGTACACTGCTCTGCAAAGATGAGTTGGCAAGGTGTTTCTTTTTTCTTCACTTTGCTATGGATGCCATTTTCTTCCTCACAGGTAACGAGAGTCCAGCGCCAGAGCCTCCAGAACAGATCATACAGTACCAACGCACACTCCAATCGTACCTCCAGGACAGGTTTAGATGTACTCAAGAGGGCATGACGGAGAGGACGGATGAGCAGTGCCTGAGTGACATCTTCACGGAGCTATTCATCTCAGCTGGGGGGGAAACACACATCTGTGAGCAACATGAGGTCGTGCAGATTGGGATGATAAAGGGAAGGGTAGCAGAGACGGAGAGGCCGATTCAACCGAGTGACATATTCAAAAGCCCTACTGGAAAACAGAAACCCATAAGAATAGTGCTGACGACTGGAGTTGCAGGAATTGGCAAAACAATCCTTGTAAAAAAGTTTGTGCTGGACTGGGCTGAGCACAGAACGAATCAAGATGTGCACCTGATATTCCCCTTCACTTTCCGTGAACTGAATTTACTAAAGGCAGAAAAGTTTCGTTTGACAGAGCTGATCCATACATGTATCTGGGAAACCAAAGACATGACGGATGAGGGGCTTCAAGACATTTTCATCAAACTTCAGGCATCAGGAAACCGTGATTTTGACAAGAGTGAATTTAAACTTCTGTTTGTGTTGGACGGACTGGATGAAAGTCGTCTTCAGCTGCACTTAACTCCAAGTGAAAAGCCGCCAGCTGCCTTCGACGTGACGAAGTCAACCACGGTGGATGTGCTGCTGACTGCCCTCATCAACGGGACGCTGCTTCCCTCTTCTCGCGTCTGGATAACCTCACGGCCTGCAGCGGCCAACCAGATCCCTCGAGACTTTGTCAACAGCATAACAGAAGTGAGAGGGTTCACTGATTCACAGAGGGTGGAGTACTTCCGGAAGAGATTCCCGGATGACAATGAAGCCAGCAGAATCATCCCCCACATCAAGGCGTCGCGAAGCCTCTTCATCATGTGCCACATCCCAGTTTTCTGCTGGATCACTGCTTCAGTTCTGAAGAATGTTTTAAAGAACAGAAGACAGGCAGAGCTGCCCAAAACCCTGACAGAGATGTACACAGAATTCCTGCTGTTTCACATCGCCCAGACAGAAGAGAAATGTGGCATAAAAAAGAGCATTGAGTACATCCAGTCGTTAGCTAAACTAGCTTTTCACCAGCTGTTGAAAGGCAACCAGATCTTCTATAAGAGAGACCTGAAAGACAGTGGCATTAACCTCCGCGAAGCCTCACTGTACTGTGGAGTTTTCACGCAGGTCTTTAACGAGGTGCCTAGGTGGAAGAAGGACAACGATAAGGGCGAGATGTTCAGCTTTGTCCACCTGAGCCTTCAGGAGTATCTGGCTGCCCTTCACGTGGTTATGTCGCTCATTAACGACAACAAGAATATCCTGTCTGAGCCAAAGGTAACACTGGAATGTTTGTTGACGCTTTGCAAGAGAAAATCCTTAAACGAAGTCCACGAGATTGCACTTGAGAAGGCCTTACAGAGTCCAAAAGGGCACCTGGACTTGTTCCTACGCTTCCTCTTGGGCCTTTCCCTGCAGACCAATCAGGATCTCCTTACGCGTCTGTTGAAGGTGACAAAGGGGTTCTCTGAGGACAACCACACAATAATCAGGTCCATCAAGAAAAAGATCAAGGAGAACACTGACTCTCCAGAGAGGAGCCTCAATCTGTTCTACTGTCTGAATGAGCTGAAAGATGATTCTCTCGTGGAAGAGATCCAACAGTACCTGAATTCAGGGAGTCTTTCCCCAGACAAGCTCTCTCCTGCTCATTGGTCAGCTCTGGTCTTCATCTTACTGTCATCAGAAGAAACGCTGGAGGTGTTTGACCTAAAGAAATACTCTGCATCCGAGGAGGGTCTACTGAGGCTGCTGCCAGTGGTCAAGGCCTCCAACAAAGTGCTGTATGTGCACAGAAACCACATGCCTTAACTGTATCAAATACAGATATGTTTACTCGTTTATATTCTGTTTTAATTATTTCTCAGGCTGAGTAACTGTAATCTGTCAGAGGACATCTGTGAAGCTCTGGCCTCCGTTCTCAAATCTCAATCTTCACAAGTGAAAGAGCTGGACCTGAGCGACAACGACCTGCACGATTCAGGGGTGAAGCTGCTGTCTGCTGGACTGGAGGATCCACATTGCACCTTACAAACTCTCAGGTAAGGATGCATTCATTTGTTCATCTGATGAACAATGCTGTTTAACATGATGGTGTTTACATCAAGCTTCATTCGAAAACTTTGATAGAAGCTTCAAATGTAAATATGACACGACACGATATGGTCATTTTAGTAGTTACAGAATTCGGGTAGTTCTAGTGATAAACAGCACAACTCAACTGCAGACATGGACCTCTGGGAACGAGCTTGTTTGAAAGCCCCAAATTGGGATTGCTCCTCAGGACATGATGTTGGCAGTTTTTCATTGCATAGCATTGAAATATAGGTGAAAGTTCTTTGGAGGACTAGGGCACTTGGGGGTAGATCATGCCCTTACGCTTTAGTTTTGGTGCCTGTGTGATTACTACCATTTGCATCCCGGTCAAAAAGGAAAAGGAATTTCTCCGCAAGCTACCTCAGTTCCCAGACAGGAATTCCCAGCTGGGTTGGGAATCCACTGTTGCAATTATATTAGGATATGAGGCATCAGATGTGAGAAAAAAGGGTTCAAACTTGACTCAAGGCGATCGTCTCAGTCGTCGAATTGCTCTGTCAGCTGCCAGACTGAAGTGGATGCTGGCGTTTGTCCTGATAGATCCAACAAGCTATGTCAGTACAGAATGGGCAATACACTACAAGTCAGAACACACAGTATGTATTTGTGTGTATGTGTGCAGGCTGTCAGGCTGCATGGTAACAAAGGAAGGCTGTACCTCTTTGGCCTCTGCTCTGGAGTCCAACCCTTCCCACCTGAGAGAGCTCGACCTGAGCTACAATCATCCAGGAGACTCAGGAGTGAAGCTGCTGACTGCTGGACTCAACAATCCACAATGGGAACTGAAACAACTCAAGTATGAACCGACGAAGACAAACAATTAATCTGTCACACTGATAAAGACTGCTGGGTCATGTTAAATAGAGATTTAAATGAATGGAAAATACCCCCATTGAAAAGGTAATGATGACTAATTTTGACTTTGTTCCTTCATTTAGACTCGAGTACAGCGGAGAGCAAAGACTGAAACATGGCCTGAAGAAATGTAAGTTCAATTCAGTCACATTCAGTTATTCTATAGCACATAACCAAAGTACTGTGAACACTTGGCAAAAAGCTCATTAACAATTCAATTCAATTCAAAGCTACAGCATATATCTGCTATAATAACGGACTGTCAGTCAGCAATTTGACACGTGAGCGCTAACCTTTTAAAACAGCATGAGATGAAGAGATCCTAATTGGCCAAGTCCTCTGGGCCTAAAGAGCAGCAGTGTCAGTCAAAGTAATACATGTCTACTAAAGGATCAAACACTACCCGTAACCCTACAAGACCAGACGTGTATTCAGACAGAAAATGGACAAAGTTGGACAGTGGATTGATGGAAGTATTGGACAAATCAAAAATGTATGATTACCTGGCAAAAAGACATATAGTACAACTGGAAGTCCTCTCCAACGACTAAAAGTCAGGCCCAGATTTACTCTTTATCTCAGATTTAGGGGCTGCTGAGGCTTACATTCCCTGTTTGCCCAGCTCCTGTTCTGGCATGACACTGGCTCCGCTCCCTGTCAGTAATCCACTCTGTAAATCACAGAGAGTTGAACTGTTGCCTTTAAATAGTAACATTGCGTGTTAAATGATAAACTGTGGATGTTTTGCGTCTTGTTTTGTCCATCAGATGTCTGTGAGCTCACACTGGATGAAAACACAGCACACGAACACCTCAAACTGTCAACTGACGACTGCGCGAAGGTGACGGCCGTAAAAGAGGCGCAGCCACGCAGCGATCACCCAGAGAGGTTCAACTACTGGCTCCAGGTGCTGTGTAGCAACGATCTGACCGGTCGCTGTTACTGGGAGGTCGAGTGGGACGGCAGGGTTTATGTAGCGGTGACATACAGAGGGATCAGACGGAAAGGAGAGGGAGCCGACGGCTGCCTCGGAGCGAACGACCACTCCTGGATGCTGCTCTGTGATGATGATGGATACACTGTCCGACACGACGACAGAGCTACGCCCGTTCATCTCCCATCATCTCCTGCATCCAACAGACTGGCAGTGTTCCTGGACTTTCCTGCTGGCACTCTGTCCTTCTACAAACTGACCTCGGATGCTCTGGTTCTCCTCCACACCTTCCAGTCCACATTCACTGAGCCTCTTTACCCTGCATTTGGGTTTGGGTTTGAGTCTGGAGTTGATTGCTTTGGCTCGTCGGTGTCCATATGTGAAGTGGAGGATGACATGTTCTCCACCAGGTGTTGACTGTTGAGTTCACTCTGTTGAAACTCCAGAAAACATGATGTATATTTTATGTCAACTTAAACTACCTACAATACAAAGCTCAGGATTGACTTTAAAACGACGGGCACTCCTGAGTGCAAGAGGGTTGAAATTATTGTCCACTGAAAGTCTATTCTCTGAGCATCAAATCCAGGAGCAAAGCAGAGTCTTGGTTAAAAATAAAGCATCAAAAATGTCCATAGAAATGTCTCCTCCACTCCTCTCCACTCCATATGAATGCTCAGTATGTTGCACACAGTGAAAATGGCGTTGGCGTCCATGATTTCCAAAAACAATCTGTGGACTGATATCTGTCTTTCTCTTTAGGAAGTCTTAACTTGCATTTTTGGCATTGCACAATGTTCCTGAGCCCATGCAGTAATATTTTTCACGCTGCCTGATGGGTCGAAGGTCACGGACATTCATTGCTGCAGAGATTTCTCTGGATTCTCCGTTGGACTGTAGTTGTGAACTTCGCCCATCTTTTACCTGTTACCAATGAACCTGTGGACTGATCCAAACAGGCGTTTTTAGGCATCCAATTCACAATGACTGTATATTTACAAAAAAAAGAACAATAAAGCTGATCAGTTTGAACATTAAATATCTTGTTTTGGGCTGTATTCAAGATAAATTGTGTTTGCATTGTGTTTTTATAACCATTTAAGACACCATCTCGACCACCGGGAAGAAGAAGAGGAGGTTTAAGGGAATACTGACAGGGAGCGGAGCTGGTGCCGTGCTAGAACCGGAGCCGGGCAGGCGGCCAATGTAACCGGGCTCAGCAGCCTCTATGGACATAATGGCAGAGGAGAAGAGAGTGAAGAGGACGTTGACGGAGGAAGCTAAGAAGAGAAAAGGAGAGAGTGAGCGAGCAAGAAGCCGCCGGACAAGAGTAAATCTGGGACTGACTTTTAGTGGTTGGTGAGAGCTTGGTGAAATAAAAGGCTGAAAGACAGACGCCGAGCTGGGCTGACTGCTGTTGGACTAGTCAGTAATATTAGCTGGCTGCTATGTCTGCTGTTGTTGACCTTGTTGATGTTTGGCTGTTAGCAAAGTTGTCGACTCGCTAGTTTCTGATCAGAAGTAATGTAATCAGAACAAATACGAGTACAGCTGAACGTAATACTGACGTGGAGACCTGGTTACAGTAATACAGCTCAAACTCAGCTGGAGAAACTGGATTATTTGGTTGTATAAACCTTTAACCAGGTTTAAAAAGGCTTTATTAAGTGTGTGAAAGCCTCGTGCACATTTACTTTGCTCCTGAATCCTCCAGATTCACACACACAGTCAGCCTGTGCTGGTAATCCAAACTGGAGAGAGCCGCTGGTGTGTGTTTGCTTTATTATCTGTGTGTGTCTGTGTGTGTGTGTGTTTATGTGTGCGTGTGTGCTCCAGGGTAAATAGCGTCTGATTTGTACTGTGACTCTGCAGCCTTCAAATCTATTTTCTCTCAATGTCACAGAGTCTGTATGTATGTGTGTGTGTGTGTGTGTGTGTGTGTGTGTGTGTGTGTGTGTGTTCAGGGTTTCATGTCAGGTTATAATCCTGTCAGGCTTAGAAACCTAAAGTGACATGAACAAGAGAGAGAGAGAGAGAGAGATGAATGACAGGCTCGCTCGCTCTCTTTCTCTCTGGGGTAACCATGGTAACAGGGCTGTCTGTCATCACGGCTGCAGGTTGGAAAACCGGCTGACTTTGTGCCCCTGAGCAAAGTTTGAGTCTCGAGGGGCAAAAAAAAAAAAAAAAACAACAGAAAGAGAGAGAGGAGTCTCAAACTAAACACTGAAACTGTCGGAAATATCAAAGTAAAGACTCTAAAACTGACAAAGTATCAAACAAAAGACTAAAAGAGACACAAAACTCTGTCTAAAGATCATGCAACTGAGAGAAATATCAAAGTAAAGACTCAAAATCAGACACATAAATCTATCCAAGGACTAAATCATTTAAAAAATAAAATGAAGACTTTATACCTGACAGGAAATATCAAACTAAAGACTCAAAAACTGACAAAATGTCAAACTTAAGACTTTAAAACTGTCATATACATTAAAAATAAGACTTAAAACTGGCAGAAATATCAAACAAAAGACCCCAAAAACAGACACATGAATCAATCTAGGGATACTGATATGATGAATGACAAACAAATCGAGACTCTAAACCTGACAGAAGTATCAAAGTTAAATGTTCACATAAGAATCTCAAACAGGCAACATAAACTACAGACTCTAAAACTGACAGAAATATTAAATCAAACACAAAATAAACTGATGAATAAAACTGAACAAAATGTCAAACAAAAGACTAAAACAGACAAAAAAAAGAGAAATATCAAACTAAAAACTGTCGAACACAAAACTGACAAAATGTCAAAATAAAATCATCTAAAAGACAAAAATAAACCCGACAAACATCAAACTAAAAGTCTAAAACAGACAATAATCATCCCAAAGGCTAAAAACTGCTCAGGGTGGCCTCAGCGTGTCATCGAGCCACCCTTTAAGGACCGCCCACAAAATCCTGGACTGAAAACTGTTTGAACCTCTAACTCCACATTCCAGTAATGCATCGTTCAAAGTCTCTTCACGTGTTTTCAGCAACATATTTAATGTGTTTGGAAAGAAATCTCAGAATTGACTTTACACGGACTTTAAAAGAGACCAAATGTAAAAATAGACTGACAGAAACATCAAACTAAAACTGGCACAAATCTCCAAACAAAATCATCTTAAAAAAAAGAAAAAGACAAAAATAAGAACATGAAGACTTTAAACCTGACAAATATCAAACTAAAACTTTAAAAATATACAAAATAACAAACTAACGACTTTAAAACCAGCAGAAATATCAATGTAAAGACTTTAAAAGGACAAAATATAAAAGTAGTCTGACAGAAACGTCAAACTGAAGAAATATCAAATAAAATGGAAATAAAGAATAAAATAATAATAAATGTGGTCAGAAGCGATCAGAATGATCGACACGGCCGTGAGTCGAGTCAGAAACCTCTGCTCTCCTCTCCGTGTCTCTAATGAGCAGCTTCAGTCGTGTGTTACGCTGAAAGATTTGAGAGACAGAATATGAAACCTTCTATTCTCCTGCTGTCACACTGCAGCAGGCCTGTGTGTGTGTGTGTGTGTGTGTGTGTGTGTGTGTGTGTGACAGATATTACCATATCAATGGTTTCCTTCTGATAGCTTCCTCCCACCTTCTTCTCTCCTTTTCTGTTGGGACGTAATTGTGGCTGATTATCAGCGGAGCACTGCTATCAACACACACACACACACACACACACACACACACACACACACACACACACGGGGGATGTGAATCAGAGCAGGTAAATGTTGAAGCAGCAGAGAAACTCGTCTGTCGAGGACAGAACAAAATAAATCACTTCACTGAACAGAGAAATGTGGAAATGACGAGCGAGACAAACAGGTAAACCTGCAGGAGCTGATTATTCTGACCACACGGGGGCAGCAGCAGCTCATTTCCACGTCTAACCGTCACGGTGATTCATGTGGAGGCGTCGTTTAGCTCCATTTTTGGTCTCCACCAACTCCTGAGGGAAATATCCGGCTCTTTAGCTGCTAAATGTTCCACTTTCTTCACCGGATACTCTCACAGGGTCGAACATGCGCCCTGAGGTCCCTGCAGGGACAGTGTTAAATCTTAGACTGTTACGAGGACACGGACTTCTTCTCCTTGAGATACAGAGTCTGATCATTACTATGGAAACCGAGGTCAGAGGACAGAGCTGGCTCACTCCCTCGACACAACGGGTAGGTACATATTGTAGAAGCCTCTACAGCAGGGGGCTTCAACCACCTAAACATGACGATGCTGTGGAACCTGAACGTGAGCATTTTTCTCTATCTGCACCTCCTGAAATTATAATTGACTACCCCTGCTCTACAGGGTCAGGTGACCACTAAGGGTAAACATATTTCCTGGACACAGAGTCGTAGTATCTCTGCCCTGAGGGCATGTAGACGAGCCACAGAGGACAGCTTCGTCAGAACTGAGGCGCCATCGTGTCACGACATGATCGAGCTTCGATAAACCTTTCAGGCTTGTGCAGTTTCAACAGTCTCCACCTGTGTCTGCTGTCTGCTGCTCGTGTACAGCCGCCTTTGCAGAGCTTTGTCTCTGAAAACAAAGCGCTGAGAGCGCTGAGAGTCAACCAATACGCCATGTTCTCGTCAAATGCACCGCCGCTGACGCTGTGGGTAACCATCTCGCCTTATTCCTGGACTCCACGTCTGTAAGAATAAATATGCAACATGTGGTTAGGCTTTTGAAATAAAGATTAACGTTGTGAAGCTACAAAAAGGTTAAAGATTGTCAGTTACGTTACACATATAATAAGTTACAGCCTCTCTCCATCTCCGCCGTCATGTTCCACATTGTTTTAAGCCAACAGCTGCACTTTAGAAGACACAGCTGACCTGCCAAACGCTGCTGAAGAAGATCCAAAGAGCAAAAATGATCCATCTTGACCTGTCGCAGATACAGCTACACTATGTTTGGAGCTTTGTCTCAAAGCAAAACAATGTATTCATGTGAAGCTTTGCACAGACTGTGGCAACTCATTTCCTTGTAAGACAATAAAGTATTTCTTATTTAACATTTGAAAACTTATTTTTCACGCCTTTGTTCTGTAATAAGTTATTTTAACGGTTGTTGACTGCGATACTCTTCAGGCTGAAACATGAACATTATGCAACTGTTGTCACACGATGCTGAGGGTGTAAAAAAAAGTAATTAATATTCATATTTGTTGTCGATTCTGTCGAGTAGCAACCCTTCAAAGTTTCATCGAAGTTCTGCACTTCATATGTTCACTGTTAAAATATGCTGACAGTCTGTAAACATGTATATTTATACACGTGTGATCATATGGCAGTGAATAATTATGTATATTAGTGACATTAAGCCTTAAGGCTGCCAGTGAATATTCATCTGTTTAATGTACGGGAAGAAAGACGGAAGGTAGAACTCATTATGTCGTATAAATTATTCAGAG
>OX336904.1:18123672-18173672 GCA_946959425.1 Argyrosomus regius
CACACACACACACCTACACCTACACACACATACACACACACCTACACACACACACTCTTGCAGCAAAGCTAAGACTCTTCACTGTGACCACGTCTGTCTCAGCGACTGTCAATCATCCAGAGGCCCAAATAAGACTGACCACAGACTGTCTAAAACCTGGACGTAGTCTCCGTGACGTCCCCGCAGACTGTCTAAAACCTGGACGTAGTCTCTGTGATGTCCCCGCAGACTGTCTAAAACCTGGACGTAGTCTCCGTGACATCCCCGCAGACTGTCTAAAACCTGGACGTAGTCTCTGTGATGTCCCCGCAGACTGTCTAAAACCTGGACGTAGTCTCCGTGACATCCCCGCAGACTGTCTAAAACCTGGACGTAGTCTCTGTGACGTCCCCGCAGACTGTCTAAAACCTGGACGTAGTCTCTGTGATGTCCCCGCAGACTGTCTAAAACCTGGACGTAGTCTCGGTGACGTCCCCGCAGACTGTCTAAAACCTGGACGTAGTCTCCGTGACGTCCCCGCAGACTGTCTAAAACCTGGACGTAGTCTCCGTGACGTCCCCACAGACGACAGTATAACAGAAGAAGAGATAATGGAGATGTTTCCTTTTTTCACGTCCTAACACTCTTCTATATTTTGACCTTCTCATCTTGTTTCCTTCCTCACCTCCTCTCTGTTTTTCCTCCGGTGTGACCCAACAGGAACATTTATTTTTTGCTCTGTCATTTCTCAGACTTGTGACAGACTTAACCTTAATCCCATCGACTGGAGACAAAAAGTACACGGCTGACGGACTCACAGAGGTGGTGGAGTGTATTTCACGATGTTGTCGATCAGTTTGTCCCGGATGACTTCACATCATTGTTTTCTGGTTTCTGTTTTAATTGGTGTGTTTTGTGTCGCAGTCCTGAGGGAGCCCAGACGAAAAACACCCAATTCAACCTGCAAAGTTTTAATAGATGAAACTGTTTGAGTTCACCGTGAAATAAAATGTGCTGACTGGAACCAATAAATGTGTTTTTTGGAGTGATGTCATAGAAGAACCGTTTTTATTTAGAGGTTCTGTAAAGCCATCAATTAATCTCTATCTCTCTGTTCAGGGTGGCCTCAGCGTGTCATCGAGCCACCCTTTAAGGACCGCCCACAAAATCCTGAGACTGAAAACTGGTGAAAAACAGTTTGAACCTCTAACTCCACATTTCAGTGATATATCGTTCAAAGTCTTTTCACGTGTTTTCAGCAACATATTTAAAGTGTTTGGAAAGAAATCTCAGAATTGCCTTTACATGGACTTTAAGGAACCCCTAAAGAAGGAAGGAAAAGGAAGAACCTTCAGTCCTTCACTTAAACTTTGTGAAGAATCATCTCCTAAATAAAAAAACATACATCCATCACACCTTGGACACAACCTGTCTGCCCTCTGGGGGGCGTTACAGAGCACTGCTCACTGTGCAGGCCGTCATTGTGATTCTGCTCAAGGCTGCTGTGTTTATTTTCGTTTTGCATAATATGCAAATTAACTTCAACTTTCCTAAAATGATAATAATAGTATGATGGTTGCTCCTTACAGTAGTTTATTCTCGGGGTCCCCAGAGACCTGTCGTAGTCCTCGTATGTTAAATATGTTGGCTGCAGCGAGGACGGACTGAAAACAACAAACAGAACTGGAGTGATCACGTAAACACGAGTCATCATTAGGAGACAGTCACATCAGAGAAGAGCTTTCCAGTCTTGGCGCCGTGTCATGGCGCCGTGGTGGATGCAGCAGTTAACTGAGGCTAAGCACACAGACAGGAGAGGCTCATCATTAGCAGGTTCTCTGTGCTGCTTCAAACAGGAACCTTGGACAGCTCCTCATACTGACAGCTGCAGCTTCAGCACCCCGGAGAGCTCCGCCGTGTGCCGTCCTGAATGAGAATGAGGCTGACTACACTACCCACAATGCAACTCCACAACCTGCCGACTACACTACCCACAATGCAACTCAACAACCTGCTGACTACACTACCCACAACGCAACTCAACAACCTGCTGACTACACTACCCACAATGCAACCAAACAACCTGCTGACTACACTACCCACAATGCAACTCAACAACCTGCTGACTACACTAACCACAATGCAACTCAACAGTTCAGTCATTCAGGTGTCTGTTGTTGTTGTTGCTTCTTCTGTTGTTGTTGTTGTTGTTGTTGTTGTTGCTTCTTCTGTTGTTGTTGCTTCTTCTGTTGTTGTTGTTGTTGTTGTTGCTTCTTCTGTTGTTGTTGCTTCTTCTGTTGTTGTTGTTGTTGCTTCTTCTGATGTTGTTGTTGTTGTTGTTGTTGCTTCTTCTGTTGTTGTTGTTGTTGTTGTTGTTGTTGCTTCTTCTGTTGTTGTTGCTTCTTCTGTTGTTGTTGTTGTTGTTGTTGCTTCTTCTGATGTTGTTGTTGTTGTTGTTGTTGCTTCTTCTGTTGTTGTTGTTGTTGCTTCTTCTGTTGTTGTTGTTGTTGTTGTTGCTTCTTCTGTTGTTGTTGTTGTTGTTGCTTCTTCTGTTGTTGTTGTTGCTTCTTCTGATGTTGTTGCTTCTTCTGTTGTTGTTGTTGTTGCTTCTTCTGATGTTGTTGCTTCTTCTGTTGGTGTTGCTTCTTCTTCTTCTTATTGTTGTTATAGGTTTGAAGTTGTTGTGAGGATCTAAGTATTATATCACATCAGTGTGTGTGTGTTTGTGTGTGTGTGTGTGTGTGTGTCAGACTAACAGCTGGGTTTCCTCCAGCAGCAGGTGGTTTGACTAGAAAAGGTCAAAGCTTCACGTCAACAAAACGCTGATTAACACACAGCTCACCGTGTGTGTGTATGTGTGTGTGTGTGTGTGTGTGTGTGTGTGTTCCTATAACGAGACCTCACCTTTTGAATTTCCCATCACCCCCTGCTGTTAAAGGCTCACACATACACAAACACTGTGTGTATTTATATTGACTTTAAAACACGTTGTTAGTTCATTTCCTGCGTCTGAACTGCTGACATGAGGCTCAGTGTTGTTGCCATGGTTACCTGCACTTTAATAAACCTGGAGCACTGTTAGAGAACAGGTGAACTTTAAACAGGTGAACTTTACATCCCACCGGTCAGAGAAACAGTGTTCACATCGACCTCCAGACTGTCTAAAACCTGGACGTAGTCTCCGTGACGTCCCCGCAGACTGTCTAAAACCTGGACGTAGTCTCCGTGACGTCCCCGCAGACTGTCTAAAACCTGGACGTAGTCTCCGTGACGTCCCCGCAGACTGTCTAAAACCTGGACGCAGTGTCTCCATGTCGAGCCTTTCAGTCATACATTATGTGTTGGTTATGATCTGATTCGTCACATTAACATGCAGCGGAGGTGGAGATATTATATCAGTGTGTTTCATCACACCTTCACCTCACATCTGCAGGCATGAAGCCCGTCAGCAGGAGACCTGCAGGTGCTCTGCAGGCTGTGTGCTGATTGGACCGTCATCAATATGTTGTGTTCATGTTTAGATTTTCCAGTCAGACTTCTTCTGCTCAGTCGGAAAGAAAAAGCAAAAACTGTGAAGACGAGAAAAACACACTTTCTGGTTTTCCCTCTGATGTCCTCCGGCTGCTCCGCCTCAACTCTCTGTGATTTACAGAGTTTCCTGATGGACAGTGAAGTAAACTGCTGACAACTGTAGCTGCTGTTAGCTAGTGTTAGCCCAGTTTATTAGCTGCTGTTAGCTAATGTTAGCTCAGTTTGTTAGCTGGGCTGTGAGCTCAAGCATTGGAAAGAAGAAGAGGAGCTTGTCAGGCCCGGTCTCAGCAGCCTCTATGGACAAAATGGCAGAGGAGAAGAGAGTGAAGAGGATGCTGACGGAGGAAGCTAAGAAGAGAAAAGGAGAGAGTGAGCGAGCAAGAAGCCGTCAGCCAAAGAAACAAGATACGATGAAAACAGCCACGTTTCATCTTCTCACGTTCATCATTCATAAAACTGTCGCTGGCCTCAGGAGTGGGCGTAACAAAGTGATTGTAAATTGATTTGATTGACATTTCATTTGAAACAGAGTTGCTCTGATAATCAACTGGGCGGCGTGTCGACAGTTCATTACTCACATCGAGATTGAGCTCAGATTTATCGTTTATAAAAAGCAATCTTTGTTCCTTCTGCTCAAAATATTAATCAAAAAAACAACTGTGTGTTTTCATCACGTCTGTTTTAATCAAATCACTTCATTGTTTTTCACTACGTTTTTATCAGTTACCTCCGCCCCTGGTAATGCACACAGCTGTGTGGGAGTGAACTCACCATAAACTCTCTTATTTTCCTCCAGGCTCTTGTTTTTACCGTTTACTGGGTAAGTTTCAAAATACTTTCCACAAATTACCTCCATTCTTCTTAAAAACATATTTTTACCCTTTCCTTCTACGCTCTCACCCTCACTGTACCGACCTGTAGTGTTCGTCCTGGTAATATTCAGTCAGTCGTTGTTATGATCCACTGCTGATAATAAAGTTCAGTTTAGTTTTTATTAGTTTTATTTTAGTTTCAGTATTTTTCCTTTATTTCAGTTTTTTATTTATAATTCTGGGAATTTATCAGGAGCAACGTTTAAGAAGTTCTTCTGAGTTGTTACGACATAAATTAAATACAAACGCTTCACGTTGTTTTAGTTTTTAGTTTAGTTGTAGTTCATTAACACGCTCAGTAATGGACGGTAAAATAAACTGCTGCAAACTGTAGCTGCTGTTAGCTCAGTTTGTTAGCCGGGCTGCCCGGACTGTGAGCTCAGAGCACCGGGGGAGTGTTAGTGTTTGTACCACAGGTGATTTGGACCACCGGGAAGAAGAAGACGAAGAAGAAGAAGAAGAAGAAGAAGAAGAAGAAGAAGAAGAAGAGGTTTACAGGCCCAGCAGTCAGCAGCCTCTATGGACATAATGGCAGAGGAGAAGAGAGCGAAGAGGACGTTGACACCGGACAAGAGTAAATCTGGGACTGACTTTTGGTGGTTGGTGAGAGCTTGGTGAAATAAAAGACGCCGAGCTGGGCTGACTGCTGTTGGAGTATTTTTAAAAAAATTGTATTTCTTATAAAACTGAAAACAAAACATTCATTTAGATTCCTCTCCCTGAAGGCGACGACGTATAAAAGATGCAGCCTTGATTTCCTCTCGACGTGGAAAACACATTGTTGACGCCTCGGAGGCTCGTGCTCATTGATCTCGGATTGATTCGTTCAGATGATTAATAATCAGACGTCTGTTTTCGCACATTGAAATCAAACCGGCTGAATTCTCTGCAGAGCTGCTAAAAGGAGCTTCAGTTAACACGCCTGACTGAGTCTGTTCCCTTGCAGAGAAATAACTCAATAATCCTTTAATACATATCAGATATCACACGACTGCCTCGAATCCCCACAGCAACATTACAAACACGAGGGCCTGAAAACACGTTTAAGAGAACAGCTCGAGTGAAATCAGCCCTCAGAGGAGCAGCAGGGACATGTATTCATACCTGATGGTGTATATTATATAATGTGTGTAGACACTGTGAGAGGTGGAGCGCCCAACTGATGTGACAAAAACTGTATTGATAACGGAAAAGTTGAATGAATGTGAATATCAACGTGTTGGAGCAGCTGAAAACTTTATGTATCCTCTAACAGAGTGCTGCAGCAGCTTATCATGAAAATACAGATCATTAGACACCTCGTGCAACATCAGAACTTACTTCAAGATGTCAGTGTCAGGATCAGTAAATGATCAGTAAGTCATCTTCGCCATCCAGTGATAGTCGTACGGTTTCATCTTCACCGGGGATCCGTCGTCCTCTTTGGTTTGTGGTAAACAAAACTTAAAAAAGACGCCTGACAACGACTCATCTTTCACGAGAGTGTTTCACTTGTTTGAAAAGTCGATGCAACCGACAAACGATGACGGAAAAGGCGGCTCGTTACCTAGAGGCCGAGATAGTCGCAAAGGCTAAGAAGCATATCGAAGTCATAATGGGTTAAAAGTTCCTCAAACGTCCACTTGAGGCTGGCTCCAGAAGTGAGTCAGTCTCCATAAGTCCTCACGTTTAAAACTGGCCATCGATGAATTGAACGCTCCACAACAAACATCAACAGGGAAAGTGAGTGATCACCAAAAGGTTCATGGGGATTCATTCTCTGGACATCATCGACGTGCGCACCAAGTTTCAAGAGTTCTTGAGATGTTTCACTAAAAGCCAAAAATATGAATCTGACAGTGACGCTGGAGGAACGGTCAGAGGATCACCAAAATCAGAAGGCTTCATCCTCTGAAGGCCATGAATCCAGTCCATCCAGTAATGTCTGAGATATTTTAGTCTGCACTAAAGAGGAAGATTGACCCCCAATTTGAAGTTTGATCCCTCCGTGACGCTGTCTGATGTCTTTTGCTGTTGTGTTAGTCTGACAGTCACATGCTACCACATCTTCTCTGTCCACTGAGGTTGATGAGACAATTTAACACATAACCTCTTCACGCTGTCTGAAATATGAACTTAATGAGGACTACACATAGTTAGGATTAAGAATAAGATTCCTGGTAACGCAAACGAACAGTGTCACCATCATCTGTTCAGATGTTTGTCTTTAAATCCTGATTTTCAGGAAGTTCGAGCGTCTTCAGCTTCTGCACCGTGACGTATGTCTGAGTTTAATCAGATTATCAGAGGTTTTGGGTTTTAATTTAGATTTGATCAAATCATTCACGGATCTAATTTGATCATTAAAAAAGTGGAAATGTCTTCGAGAACATGAAATCTCTGGAGAATTAACCCCGAGAGCTAACGATGACGGGATATATCTGTGAATGTGCCTCCACGTGCAGAATCAGTCATTAAAATAATAAATAATTCAAAAACTTTTGAGATAAGAGACCACAGGAAAGTTTGTATTTATTCATCTTATGTGTATTTACAGTGACAGTCCTGGACTTTTTGCACACACGGTGGTATAAAATAGTGTTTTTGTGACTGATGATCGTCTCTGTTTCACCTTTTCTGCAGGATCTAAAAATTATTTCATATAAATTACAACGTGCTGCTGTTCAGCTGGCAGGCTCTCTCTCTGCTGCGTGTGCAGCACTATAATGTATCCTCTGTCACGTCTACCTGCAGGTCAGTTCCCTCCAATCCCCCCATTCTTCTTCTCTCCTCCCAGCAGGAGGTGTATTGTCGAGGTCAGTCGGCAGAAACAGCAGCAGCAGCTTTCCTTTGATCCTCGTTGGAGTCGGCCAGATTGGATGTTTCTTTTTTTTTATTTTTTATCACATTTTATCACAATCTGAGTCCACGGCCGTCCCGCTGAGGGCGGCGATGAGCGCAGTGAAACGGCCACACGGTGATGTAGCACCTCACTGATGAACCACACAGAGCTGAAGCCGCGGGGAGCCGACCAATCAGAGCAACCTCAACTGGCAAAAATCCCGTCCACTGAGTGACTGAGAGTCTTGATGAGAAGTCACAGTTTTGAATTTCAAATATAAAAAGTGAGTTTCTTTGCAAAAAAAGTTTGTAGTCTGTGTAACTCCTTCGACCAAATCAACCCCCAAACTAAGTGAGGACTCAGTAACTGAAGTTACTCAGTAACTAAACTTGAGCCCCAAAGTTTAGGTCCTGATATTAGTTCCCAAATTTAGTTGAATACTTGACTTAGTGACCATGTAACAGAATGATGCTTTATTAAACTCTTTAAGCCAGGGCCTAAACACAGAAAATAAAGTCTAACAAAGACTAAACTAAAGACTAAACACAGTAAGAAACATGGGAACTTGAGCCCCCAAGTTTAGGCCCTGATATTAGTTCCCAAATTTAGTTCTTTGCCTCTTAGTTCTGAGTTTAATACTTGACTTAGTGACCATGTAGTAAAAAGACTAAACTAAAGACTAAACTTGAAAACTCTGGGACTAAATTCAAGATCAGGGACTAAACTTGAGAACCTAATTCAGAAACAAAACTCAGCATCTAAACTTGGAAACTAAATTAAATTCAGGAACTAAAGTCAGGGACTAAACGGGAACTAAACGTGGAAACTAAACTGAGGGACTAAAGTCGAAAAACTAATCTCAGGAACTAAACTTGAGAATTGATCTCATTAACCTTCTTCTTTCTTCTTCTTTCTTACTTAAACCTGGGAACTAAATTCACAAACTAAACTTGGGAAGTAAATTTCGGTCTTGGATTAAGTGAACAGTAAACGGAAGACCTGAAGAAGAGTTAAACTCAGGGAACAAACTCTGATTTAGAGGCTCCAACTCAGGGACTGAGTTTATGAATAAAACTGGAACTTTTTAAAACTCAGAATCTAATTTCAGTCTAAAAGTTAAACCTGAAAAAGTTTGAATATGAAGTTTCGATTACATTCATTAAATCAAATATTTTCTCGACTGAAAACTTCTTTTTTCACCGCTGAGTTTCCTCCTCCGGTGGCCGACCTTGGCTCTCCTTCTCCTCCTCTTTTTTCCTCCTGCGATTATCTGTGGATCAGCTTAATTACAGCTCGTACATCTTTTCTGCCAGGACTCAAGGACGACACACACACACACACACACACACACACACACACACACACACTCTCCGCCCATTCCTTCGTGCTACAGAAAGTTAATTTTAGGGAAATACTCCTTTAATTATGATTCATATCTGGGTCATTCATAACCATCACCAGCTCCAGACACCGTGTGTGTGTGTGTGTGTGTGTGTGTGTGTGTGTGTGGTAATATTAGCATAGAAGCTGTGTGTTGTCTCGGCAACCGATGTCGAGGGGACTTAACTGTTGGGACGAGGTTTTCATATTTAAAATCATTTTTCATTTCATTATTTTAACATGATTTAAATCTCTTTTCTTGGACGTGTTTCAGCCTTAATCATGTGATCAGATGTCCAGAGACTGATCATGTGACAAAGGTCGAGTCAGGCCGGATTCGAACCTGTGACCTCGCAACGAACGGAACAATTAGTGCCTGACCCACATTGTGTTTTCCAGGTAGACGGGCGTGTCGGCACACTTCACTGCCACTCGCACCGCTTGTTAAACCATCCGTCAAATTACCGTGTCAACAGAGCATCCATCACCCCCATCCATCGTCGACAGGAGGCACCGAGGAGCGGGAAAACACACCGAGAGGTTTGACAGACGAGAGGAGAGATAACAAGGAGAGGAGGAGGGAAGGTAAGGAGGCAGAGGAGAGGAGAGGAGAGAAAATAATGAAGAGGAGAAGGAGGAAGAGAGGAGGGGAGGAGAGGGAAAGGAAATATAAATGAAAAGAGGAGAAACTTAATGAGGAGGTGAAGACAGTGGGGAAATGATGAGAGAAGAGGAAAGGAAACTTAGGATATTAGGAAAGTAGAGAAGGAGGAGGAAAAGGCACTAGGAGAGAAGGAGAAAAGGAGAGGAAAGTAGGAAGTAGATGAGGAGGAGTGATCGAGGCAAGGATGTAAGGAAGGAGTGGGGATGAGAAGGAAGAGGAGGAGAGAAAAGGAAAGGTGTAAAGGAGGAAGTAGGGAAGGAAAGAAGGAGGTAAGAAAATGGATAAAGGAGGCAAGGATGTAAGGGGAGGAGTGGAGATGAGAAAAGAAAAGGAGTAAAGGCAGAAGTAGGTAGGAAAAGGGATGACAGAAGGAGGTGAGGATGTAAGGGGAGGAGAAAGGGCACTAGGAGAGAAGGAGGAAAGGAAAATAGGTAGTAAATCAAAGGAGAAAGTGGGGAAGGAAATAAGTATGTAGGAAAAGGATGAGGAGGAGTGAAGGAGGCGAAGTTTTAAGGGTATGAGAGAAAAGGAGGAAGTAGGGAAGGTAAAAAGGAGGTAGGAAAAGGGATAAAGGAGGCAAAGACGTAAGGGGAGGAGTGGAGTAGAGGATGAGAGAAGTATAGGAGGTGAGGATGTAAGGGGAGGAGAAAGGACACTAGGAGAGAAGGAGAAGTGGGGAAGGAAATAAGAATGAAAGATGAAGAGGAGAGAAGGAAGGAGAGGATGAAGGATAGAAAATAAAAAGATGAAATGGATTCTTTGTGTCACTGAAGAAGAAGAGCAGAATAATTCAGTTCTGAAGTCAAGGTGAACTTGTAAATTGTGTCGTAATTCCCCAAACTACACACACACACACACACACACACACACACACACACACACACACACACCTGATGGAGGGGATGAAAGCAAATCCACAGAGAGGAAAAAAAAATGACAAGAGAGAAAATAAAGGTGGAGAGGAAGGAGATAAAACCGGTGTGTGTTCAGACGAGCAGCAGTAAGTGTGTGTTTCCTGTTTTCATACATAAAACTCTGATTTGACTTTGGAGGTTTAAAAAACAAAAACAAAAAAGGAGGAAACAAAGAAGGAAATGAAGACCGTGGAGACCAGAGGAGGAGGAAAGGGAGGAAAACAAAAAGGAGGTAAAAAGACGAGAGGCGGAGGAGGAAGGTGGGATTACAGAGGAGGAAGGGAAAGAGAGGCGAAGACTGTAGACCAAAGAGACGAGGGAATGGGAGAGGAAGCAAGGGAGGCAATTAGGATAGGAGGAGGGAAGAAAATGAAGAAGGTAGGAGGCTAGGAAAGGTGGAAGGGAGGAGGAGGTGGGGGCAAAAATTAGGTAATGACAAGGGAGAAAGTCAGAAAGTGATGCAGGAAAGGATGATGAAATATGAAGAGGAAGCAGGAAAGCAAACAAGTGGATATGAGAGGAAGAAAAAAGGAAATAAGAGAAGGATATAGGGAAGACAGTAAGGAAAAGAGGATAGGGAGGAATAGTGCAGTCTACAGCGCACTACTGCAGCGCTGTAGCCCTCTTGTGGGCGACGTAAACGTGACAAACGAACGAGACTAATCCGTATTAATGAACCGCTGTGTGTGCTGCTCGTCACACAGCTTGAGCGGCCTGTCACGTGACATATGAACGAACCGCTGTGTGTACTGCTCGTCACACAGCCTGAGCGGCCCGTCACGTGACAAACGAAGAACCATATGAACGAACCACTGTGTGTACTGCTCACACACAGCCTGAGCGGCCCGTCACGTGACAAACGAACAACCATATGAACGAACCGCTGTGTGTACTGCTCGTCACACAGCTTGAGCGGCCTGTCACGTGACATATGAACGAACCGCTGTGTGTACTGCTCGTCACACAGCCTGAGCGGTCTGTTATGTGACATATGAACGAACTGCTGTGTGTACTGCTCGTCACACAGCCTGAGCGGTCTGTCACGTGACAAACGAACGAAAGACCGATCCGTATGAATGAACCGCTGTGTGTACTGCTCACACACGGCCTATAAAGCAGAAGTTTAACTTCAACTCTGCACACATGACTGATCTCAGTCCTGTGATTGGCTGCCACACTTTCAGGGTCATGATTTGAACTTTGACCTCATCACTTCCAAACCTTAGTCAAGGGAAACACTGCTCTCTGACCATATTTGGTGTTCACTCTTTCCTTCCTTCCTCCTTGTTAGACCTAATGAGTCGTGTCACAGCCACCTGCTTTCATCTTCCTCTCCTCCTCGTTCTTCTTCTCTCCGTTACATAATTGTTTTTGTTTTACACCTTCATCCTGCAAGAAGCAATTATCTGTGACAACAATGTGTTTCTTTTTTCTTCTTCACGCCCAAACGAACCAACACACACTCTTATGAATCTCCCCTTTTCTTCTGCCTTCATAAATTTCTCTGTGACGATTATCGAGTGGACCATCGTGAGTTTCATCAAGCCGCTGATAAACAAGGTGGTAAATGTATGAATATGAGGGTTCCATATTTATTTTAGAGGTGAGGAATTAAAAACTCGTCCGAGCTGCTACAAGACACTTTATTGACTTTTCATTTTAGCCGTGAGAGCGATGGACTGTTTTCAGCCAGAATCTCATTTACTTGCACAAGCCAAGTGATTTCCTGCCGAGGACGACCCAGATATTGAAAGTCAGCATGTTACATCAGATTTCCTCAGCTCCTTTTACTCTGTGTGCTCACAGCTGAGGATTTCCACGGCTACAGTAGGAAAGACCGGGCCAGGTTGGCACACTTTTTACACCTGGTTTATTTGGACTCCCTTTAACCCTCCAGCAGATTATACAGCTCCATCTCAAAAACAGAAAGAAATGGACAATCACAAGTTGTTTTCCTCTTTAATTTGAAACGTGAGTGATCATGTGATGAAGTTTGACCATGAACCGGTCAGTCCTCTCTGCCGACTCTTCGATCTGTCCCCCAGAAAACAGCCTCCATCTCTGGCAGTGACAGCTGGTTAACTCCCTCTTTTTGTTCCGGTTAGTGTTGCCTTTGTTTGGCCTGCATGTGGTAGAAGTGTGCCGCCACGGCTTTGCACCATGATCTTTTCCTGAACCTCGAAGCAGTTTAGTCTTTCCAGCAGAAGACAAACTTCTCCCACGAGCGCTCGGCCTTCTCACCACAGAGTTCCTCCTGAGCCGAGCTCACAGGCTTAGCTGGGTTAGCCTCTTGCTATGCTAAAGCTCAGACAGCTGGAGGGGCGATGTGTAATCTTAAACAGCCACAGCTGCTTTCAGAGGTCGTGTGCGGTCCCGGGTCTGCTGTTAGCTAATGTTAGCTCAGTTTGTTAGCTGCTGTCAGCTAACGTCAACTCAGTTTGTAAGCTGTTGTTAGCTAATGTTAGCTCAGTTCATCAGTTTGTTAGCTGCTGTTAGCTCAGTTTGGTAGCTGCTGTCAGCTAATATCAGCTCAGTTTGTTAGCTGCTGTTACCTAAGGTTAGCTCAGTTTGTAGGTTGCTATTAGCTCAGTTTGGTAGCTGCTGTTAGCTAATGTTAGCCCAATTCGTTAGATGCTGTTGGCTAATGTTAGCTCAGTTTGTTAGCTGTTGTTAGCTAATGTTAGCTCAGTTTGGTAGCTGCTCTCAGCCAATGTTAGCTCAGTTTGCTAGCTGTTGTTAGCTAATGTTAGCTCAGTTTGGTAGCTGCTCTCAGCAAATGTTAGCTCAGTTTGGCAGCTGCTCTCAGCTACTGTAATGTTAGCTCAGTTTGGTAG
This sequence comes from Argyrosomus regius, assembly GCA_946959425.1. Taxonomy (NCBI): domain Eukaryota; kingdom Metazoa; phylum Chordata; class Actinopteri; family Sciaenidae; genus Argyrosomus; species Argyrosomus regius. Next base: position 18,136,668 of record OX336904.1, read on the forward strand.
CTGCTCTCAGCTAATGTTAGCTCAGTTTGTTAGCTGTTGTTAGCTACTGTAATGTTAGCTCAGTTTGTTAGCTGTTGTTAGCTAATGTTAGCTCAGTTCGTCAGTTTGTTAGCTGGGCTGCCCAGACCGTGAGCTCAGAGCTCACAGAGGTTTTCAGGCCCAAAAATAAGACTTACTTTCTGATCTTGACCCGTCACACTGAGTCACCGCTTCCTAATTTTTGTGCCTTTGAGCGTCCAGCTGTTCGAGCACCTCCGGCTGCTTTCTTCCACTAATTCTCAGCACTTCTTCTATATCAGGTTTTAGGGGGCTGAGGGGGAGGCGCTGTCTCCCCGTGGGTGGGGAGCGTGGAGGGAGAAACGTGTGGCAAAGATACAGGAAATCAGTTATTGTGGTTTGGGTGTTGATTTGGCCGCTTATCAACACCGTCAGCAGTTGGAGCTGCAGCCGTGGATGTGACATACAGCTCGGGGAGGATATTAAGGTGCTTTAAAACTCTTAGTGCCGCAGTTTACATCAAAAATAGCACTGAGTCATAAACACCCAGTAATGATGCATGTTTGTAGATACAGCGTGACTTACACTCCACAACAAATACACAGAATTATCTCTGTAAGTCTTCATATTTTTAAGTTTTCTTCAGTATCAGATGAAGTGTGGACAAGTGGACGACAAGAGGAACTGCAGTTTTTGGCTTCACTTCACAGACATGGAAGTTACCGCTTGGTTGAGACCCCAAAATCAGACAATAACACAAACAAATTGACCAATCGAGGCAACGACGGACCAACAACTGCATCTTCTACGAGATGACATGATGGTTTCCTGTCTATAAATCAGTTTCTATATATTATATCATATCATTTCTCTGTGACCTCTCCGCTCTGTGTCACGTTCACGTTATAAGAAGTCCACGGAGACACCGAGCAACAGACACATACACACACACACACACACACACACACACACACGGCGATGAGTGAATAAAAATAAATACACAGACAGATCAACAATGACAGACAGACAGTCCGTCACCGTCTCTCTCTGTTCTTGTTTTCTGTCAGTCGTGTTGCGCTGCCATTGCTCACCGTGTGAGAATGTGATGTATAAATTGCTGTATATTTTCCTCTTGGCAACACCAATCTGTCACCGGGGTGATTTACAGCAACACGGCAACACAGCTCAGTGTGTGTGTGTGTGTGTGTGTGTGTGTGTGTGTGTTTGTTTTGTCAGACAATCGATGGTGAAATTGATCAGAGACAAAGTTTTCAGGCTGCTGTGACAAGAGATTTAATTCTATGAAAGTAAACGATCGTGTTGCTCCATGCTGCTTCTGTCATATTTTGTGTCGCGTTTGTTAAAAACTTCACAGCAGAAATAAACATGTTTACAGCCTCGTACTTCTCTAAGACACTCTCTAAAACAAGCTAACTACAAGATAACAGGCTAAAACATGCTAACAACAAGCTAACAACAGGCTAAAACATGTTAACAACAAGGTAACAACAGGCTAAAACAAGCTAACAAGCTAAAACATGATGACAACCGAACAGGCTAATACAAGCTAAAACAAGCCAACAATAAGCAAACAATAAGCTAACAGCAAGCTAAATCAATCTAACAACAGGCTAATAGCAGCTAAACAGGCTAACAGCAAGCTGAAATAAGGTAACAACAGGCTAATACAAGCTAACAATGAGCTAAAACAAGCTAACAACATATTGACAACCAAGCAACAACCTCTGTGACTGTGAAGTCCACTTGAGGCTGGCTCCAGAAGTGAGTCAGTCTCCATAAGTCCCCATGTTCAAATGTCCAACTTCACAGCAGAAATAAACATGTTTACAGCCTGGTACAAAAAACAGTTTTGGTCTCTATAGCTAATTTCCCCGTTCATGACAACTGTACTGAGGGTGAATTTATATACAACTCACCTGTTCAGATTATATTAAGGCTTAAAGTTATGTGTTTTAGTGTACAGTTAAAATATTTATTCTGTATAAAGTAAAGATATCTCTGCTTTTATTGATCTCACTTGTTACAAACACTTTCAAAGAACTTGAATATTTTTATTTTCTGTTATTAAGTTATTTAATATTTAAAGTTACGTGCAGATCCAGAATGATAACACAAAATATAATGAAGAAATAAATCATGATGTGTTATTTATTAAAGGATCAGATAAAACTGAAACACTGCGTAATAATCTAATATATTATTCTGCATAATGAGAACTTTAACTTTTGGGACTTTAAACAAACAGACCGGAGGAAATATGAGCAGCGACGACGTTCATCAGCCTCGGAGATGATTAGAGAACATTAGCATAACATAACGTCACACCTGATCATCGTCGTTCAGTCAAAGCACCGCCGTGTTTAACGCACGCTGTGCTGTAATAAAATCAGACTCCAGCTCTGTATGATGTAAATAAGATTCATTACAACCTGAAGACTCTGACAGTCGCTCACTCGCTCTGTGCTGCTGCTGGGATTCGTCTTTCATCGGCTGTTCCTGCCTGCTGGTGGTAATCTGGAGAAACTCTGACTTTTGTGAGTTAATGAAGAGAGCCTGAACACACCATTAGTTTTGGGACTTTGTGAGGTTAGCTGCAGGAACACATGATGATCCAAAATGGCTCCCTTTGAGCCATTTCTACCCCCGCCTTGGTTTTAAACAAGCCGAGCTGACCGGAGTTGAATTTCTTCACGTTGGTTTATTTCGTCCACGTTTAAATTACCGCCGGTAGAAAACGAAGGAGAGGAGGAAGAGGAGGTTTTTTTTGTTTTGTGGTTTCACCCTCCAGGAAAGAAACTAAAAAGCAAAGAAGAAAGGAAGAGGAGGAAGAAGAGGAGGAGGAGGAGGAGGAAGAAGAGGAAGAGGAGGAAGAGGAGGAGAGTTTTTCCTGCAGGCCAAGAGGAATCAATCAAGCCGACACACCTGTCTGTCGCTCAGTCTGAAATAAAGAAATAAGAAAAACAACTGAGCTGAATTATTTATTATGGAGCTAAGAAGTACACACACACACACACACACACACACACACACACACACACACACACAAAGTCTATCAGCTGTGTTTGTTGCTCAAAGCAAGCGAGCGTCCTTTCCTCTGTTTCTTTATCCCCTCCATCCTTCCTCTCTAATCATAGCCTGGCAGACTCCTCACTGTGTGTGTGTGTGTGTGTGTGTGTGTGTGTGTGCGTGTGCGTGTGCGTGTGCGTGTGATGTGTTTAGAAAAACCTGAGGAAATAAATTCAAACGGGGAAAAAAGGAGTGACAGGAGGAAAGAAAGAAAGATTGAAGGATGAAGAAGAAGAAACAGAGGAAGAGGGAGAGGTTTAAACGTGACGCCTGAAGGCAGAAAAACAGCTGCTGCTGATAGAACACACACACACCCACACACACTCACACACACACACACACACACACACACACACACACACACACACACACAAAGGCTGGACGAGGACAGTCGGCATGTGTGTTTATTTGAGCGCAGATGTTCTTAATTTGATCTAATTATCTTTCTTTGGTTTGTTTACTCTCTAACGGAGAGAGAGAGAGAGAGTCACTACGATGGACGAACGATGGTGCGTTCAGGGACGGCGTGAAAAGTTTGACAACTTAAAGTCCCCATGAAGTCACACGTCCTCTGTCTAACACTGACACACAGTGTGTTCAGGTGTTCTTCGTGGTGTTTCAGAGTTCGTCATTTCCTGATAAACCATAAAAAAGTTGTTGATGATGTCATCCTGCACTCGGGGCAGGGGGGCGTGTCCTAATTTTAACATCCAATGAAACGCTTTGTCTCGTCTGACGCTGATTGAAATCACACAATAACTCAAACAGCCTGACGCTGGCTGTTTTAAATGTCTGAACACCGTTGAAAGGTCTCATCTCGTCGTTGGACAGCCGGCCTGCCTTTGAATGTGCCGCGAACACAGGAAGTGAAGAGATCAGAGTCTAATTTAATAATACGTACATGTTCGTGTTAATGCTGCTTTCACAGCGCTCGTCCATGAAAGCTACAATGTGTTTTTGTCCTGCGGGCAGAGTGTGTGCTAAAAGGTTAATGTGTTTCCTCATTGGGCCTCTTTGAAAGAAGCTCTCTCTCCGTCCGATGTCACAGTTTGAAATATAAAAAGCGAACAGAAGCAGAATTATTTATTTCTCCTTGTAATCACACATTTCTGTTTCATAATTTCTTTCTTTCACTTTCAGGTGTTTTTTTTTTTTCTCCCTGCAGCGTTGTGACTCACTTCATATGTTTTTTTAAATAAAGGCCAGACGGATGAAACACTTTGTCATCGTTGTGCTCGTTATTAGAAAACCCAAAATGTGTTTCTATTAAAGCGTCCAGCCGTGCAGAACCACGGTAACAAGAAAGAACACTGTGTGTGTGTGTGTGTGTGTGTGTAGCAGATTGTTGATTTAAGGATAAAAAATGAACGGTAATGACAAAATAAATATTTTATTGGCATTTGTAAACTTCCTTAGATAAAAAAAATTATGTTTTTTTAAAGGTCAGAAGAGATGGAAGTTTTTTTTTCCACCAAATTCAGTTTAAATATTTATAAACTGTAACTTTGGGCTCCGGGTCGGGAGAAGTACGTAACGCTTTACGGCACTAAGTCACACACCACCAACTATTTCACTGATTTTGGTGAAACTGGATCATATTTTATGGAGAAAATGTTTTCTGGTTTTCCCTCTGATGTCCTCCGGCTGCTCCGCCTCAACTCTCTGTGATTTACAGAGTTTCCTGATGGACAGTGAAGTAAACTGCTGACAACTGTAGCTGCTGTTAGCTAATGTTAGCTCAGTTTGTTAGCTGCTGTTAGCTAATGTTAGCTCAGTTTGTTAGCTGCTGTTAGCTCAGTTTGTTAGCTGCCTTAAGCTAATGTTAGCTCAGTTTGTTAGCTGCTGTTAGCTAATGTTGGTGAGAGCTTGGTGAAATAAAAGGCTGAAAGACAGACGCCGAGCTGGGCTGACTGCTGTTGGACTAGTCAGTAATATTAGCTGGCTGCTATGTCTGCTGTTGGTGACCTTGTTGATGTTTGGCTGTTAGTAAAGTTGTCGACTGGCTAGTTTTTGTGTGTGTAGCATTCTTTCTTGCTACACACATCTCTCATTTGTATTTCACCCTCAGCTTGAACCAATCACATTCTCATCGCCCTTCAGCAAACCAATCAGTTCCGCAGTCTGCAGCCTTAGTCATGTGCATAATGAGCTGTCAGCCAATCGTGTTCTGCCTGGGGCCAGACACTGGCACGTGATTGGATGCTAGTTATGTGCATAGTAACCTAAACACCTGGTAGATGAAACCTTTTAATTAATCAATTAGTGTGTAATTATACTGAAAGGAGAAAAAGTAACCAGTGATTGGTTTGATTGGTTTTTTCATACATTCATACGTTACACTGAGGATACTGTTCAGAGGCTCTTTGAGGAAAACCTAAACCCAACAGAGACGATTTGAGGCAGAGCTGGAAGATTTTGGGGGGATTGAGGTCACTGCACTTAGTGTTGGACGTTCCCTGAATGTTTTGTGGATGTTTCTATTTTTAAATAAAGACTAATGGTGTCTGCCAAATCCATACCAACCATAATTCTAAGCAGGCTTTGAGTATGTAATGTTTTCACATACTCATACCACACAGCATGAGAATCTGTTGATGGACACGACTTTATTCTGCCACGTAAATAAAGTAAATTAAGGGTCTTGTGTGTATGGTAACACACTCTTTGCTCATGCTTCAAAACATTCTTGTCTCGTACACATCAGACCCGGGACCGAACAGAACCTCTGAACCAGCAGTGTCCAGTCTAACAGTGAGTACAGCAGCCTACCGAGGTGGTTTTCTTGCCGGGTTTGGCTCCTGGCATCCCGGGGCTGAGTCAGTTCAGTTAGCTACACAGCTAAACTGAGCTAACCACAGTTAGTGCTTCACTACTTAGCAATCTTTACATCAAGTAATGGTAGCTAATGTTAGCAGTGAGCTAACTTGGAGGGAAAATACTAATGTAATTAAGTTCATAACATTAGCCAATGTTAGCTTTACATCCAAGCTAACTAACGTTAGCACTACATTAGCTTTAGCACCAAACCAACTGGTTCCATAGAGTAAATTAATGTCAGAATTACATTAGCATTAGCTCCAATACAGCAAATTAGCACTCATGTTTAACTCCAAGTAAGCGAATGTTAGCAGTGAGTCATACGACATTAGCATAACGTTAGCTTTAGATCCAATACAAATAAAATAGCTAATGTTAGCAATTAGCTACATTATTGTTAGCCTAAACTCTAAAATACCACGAAGAACACCTGAAAACACTGAAAACACGACTTTGTGTCAGTGTTGGACAGACACTGGAGGACAGAGGAGTTTGACTTTAAGTCGACGTGTCGAACTTGTTAGCAAACAGTTTTTTTTTTGTTTTTTTTTTACACCTCCAGGAGTTCCACCGCAACATCATCATTCATTTGGGAGTCGTGTTTGTGTCACCTGATGAATGAAAGTCTAATATTCACTCTCCTTTGGCTCTGTGTGTTTTTCCACTCCTCAGGGAAATATCTGGCTCTTTAGCTGCTAAACGCTTCACTATGTCAAAATGTTGTGTCGGTTGGAAAAGGTCAATCGCCTCGCAGTGCAACACAGATGTCTTTTCAGCTCATGAATTGATGCCCGGAAGCTAAAATACACAAATATTATTGTATAAAATGGTGGCCTCTTTTTTTTTTTACAGTTCATCTGGTGAGTAACGAACGCCAAAGTTAGAGCAGCTGGTGAAGCGTGATCGGCCTCGAAGAGAGACAGATATTTCCACTGTGGAGTGCATCAGTACATACTCGGTACTCTGTGGTGTTAGTATGGATCTAGAACATTGTGTAAAACTGGCACACTCCTCGTCTTAAAGCAGTTTGTTGATGATAGTATGACCTCCTTCAGATGGAGGTGGTCAGAAATGCTGTTCACATGCACGTTTCTGAGCCGAATCTCGAGATTTAGCTTCGTCATTATAGTTTCTTATTTCATCTCGCCTGCTTTTATCTCCCCTCCCCGCCTGTAACTGTGAATATGTAACGCTTTGATGTTCTCCTGCTGTATGTATAATGTATAGTGCCTCTGCTACGCCGGTCTAAGTGTGAGAGGAGATACGAAAATAGACACAAAGAAAGAAGATGAAATAAATAAGAGGTGAACAAATGAGAGACAGAGAAGATAGATGAAATAAAACCCATCAGTGTTAAACATGCACTGGAGAAGAAGAAGAAGAAGAGCAGGAGGAGAGGAAACCGAGTGGAAGAGGGTCAAGAGAAGCCGATGATGGAGTGAGTGAAAAGATGAATCACATTCGGAGGTGACCTCCATTACCCTCGCTCCTCTTCCTTCTCTGATGGAGAGAGCAGAGTTTGAGGTGCAGAGACGTTACTTAAAGAAACGAGACAAGTGGATTTCATCAGGTCTTCATTAAAGCCGACGTCCTGCCGCACAATGAGGCGAAGGCGTGAAGTGAAGAGACGAAAAGGGAAGTGAAGGGTCAGAAATGAAGGAGTCAGTGGAGGGAAACTGTAGATAGTGAGGGAACGACCAATCACAGCAGAGTTTAGAGCGTCCCTGCAGCTGCACAACAACCAATCACAACTCATATATTAAATAAACTAAACTGAGAAGTTTTGTCCGACTCTTTCTGTCATTAAAAAAAGTGTTTGTCTTTGTCGTGTTTTTGAAATGCCGAGATATTCTCATGTTTTTAGAAAAGTCGTCGTCTTCTGCAAAATCTTGTTTTGCGAAACCTCGTCGTGTTTGTGAAATGCCTACGTTTTGTTATACGTCGTGTTTTCTGCGATGTCGTTTGTTTTGCGAAACTCTGTTTTAGAAACATTGCACTTTGCGTAATCTCATGATGTTTTCTGAATGTTGCAGACATTGCTGAAATGCCGATAATTTTTGTGAAAAAGTTAAAATCTTTGTCTGTGTTCGTGAAATGTTGTTGTGTTTTTCTGAAATGTCTTTCGTAAAATATTGTGTTTTCTGAATGTTGGCGCGTTTTTTGAAATCTCATTTTTCTAATAAGGTCGTCATATGTTGTGAAATGTCTGTGTTTTGTTGTTGTGTTTTTTGTTTTTAGAAATATCGTATTTTGCGAAATCTCGTCATGTTTTCTGAATGTTGTTTCTAAAATGCCGACATATTTTGTGAAATCTGATGTGTTTTTCTCAAATGTCTTTCATAAAATATCGTGTTGATGTTCTGAATGTTGTGTTTTCTAAAATGTGACATGTTTGTGCAGTGTCTGCGTTTTTGTTATATGTCCTGTTTTTTGAGATGCCGTTGTGTTTTTTGTGAAATCTCTCGTTTTTAGAAATATTGTATTTCTGCGAAATCTCATGTGTTCGTGAAACGTAGTTGCGTTTTCTAAAAAGTTGACGTGTTTTGTGAAATCTCATTTTTTTTTAGAAAGGTCATCTTTTGCGTAATCTCGTTGTGTTTTCTAAAATGTCGTCACATTTTATGAAATGTAGTCGTCTTTTGCAAAATCTTGACGTGTTTGTGAAATGTCTGCGTTTTGTTGTATGTATACTGTATGAACTCTCTCGTCTTTAGAAATGTCGCATTTTGTGAATTTGTGTTTTCTGAGATGTCGTCACGTTTCTTGAATGTTGTGTTTTCACCCTCAGATTCTGTAGTCCTCTCAAGTATAACTGTACAAACATTTGTGTGTGTGTGTGTGTGTGTGTGTGAGAGATCAGTATCGCTCTGTCACTCCAGCTTATATGAAAACAGACAAAGTAACAGACCACACACACACACACACACACACACACACTGTTATCCGGTGTCATCTTGTCCCATTAAAGAGCTTCTTCTCTTCTTATCAGCTCACACACACACACACACACACACACACAGCTATCAGTAGCAAACAGCTTAAAGGGGGAGGGTATTGTAATTTTTATTTTTGCTAAAGGTCGGGCAGTCAGACGTTTTTTGGAGCGCAGAGATTTTATATATTTTTTTTCCTTCCTCTGCAAAATTTATGACACATAAAAGAGATCAAATACTTACATCAAAAAGATGCTTTCATGTGCGCCTCGGGTCATAAAGGTATGTTTCACACGCTGAGCATCGATCCTGTCTGTAATCATTTTTAGTATTTTGACTGAGCGGGAAAACAAAAATCGCTGGACGTCTTTTCAGCTCATCAGGTACGATCAAACAACTGTCAGGGCACATAGACGAGCACCAGACTTTTATTTATGACATTATTAACATGTGTTATGATATATAACTGTATACAGCTGGCTTTAACATCCCAGACTGTGTGACTGCATCTCTAAGCTGTTTGTTTGTTGATGTGTTTTATGAAATGTTGGTGAAATTTGCAAAATCATCTCATTGTGTTTTGTGACACGTCGTGTCATAATTCATGTTTATTTTCAGGTTGTGGTGAAAAGCAGTACAAATAAAGTTACTGTAGAAAATGACAGTAACCAGTGTAACTACTGTAGTTTTTGACTGAATACACAGTGTACTACTGTGAAACTGTTTACAGTAATTTACTGTCGTCGTAACATCTTGGGAGGAGCTTTTTTATGAAATGAGGGTGGATCCACTTCCTCTCCACACCTTTACTGACAAACCATATGTGTGTGTGTTTCAAAATAAAAGCCCTTTGTTCCTCTTTGTGTGTCTGTTGAACCGCTCACTAAATATTGGTGATTTGTGACTTTTGTGTTGGTCCAGGAGAAATGTTCCGGCTTTCAGAGGCTGGATTCATATTTCTGTTTTTTGAGCCTTTTTCTTCCTCTAACACTGCCTGTGCCATGATAGTTTAATCCCAGTAAAGTTTGCTTTAATCCCAGCAGAGCGTGTTTTAATCCTGTTACTGTTTGTGTCTTTAACAAGTTGATTTATATGCAGAAGCAAACTTCAGCAGCGTCAACATTCCTGAGATTATGTCTGAAATAAATGATTTCAGGTCTTTATAAAACTGAATTAGATACAGGTAATCACAATGCAAGAGAACTTCCACATGGGTTCTGTTTGCTCTGTTCTCTGTTGGATCTGTCCAATCGTGCCCCCAAATACCACAGACAGTGTCAGTTCATGTTTCTTATGATACGCACACCAACATGTGATAAAAATACCTATAACAATCTGAAAATGAGATGTTTTCAGAGGTCGGCGTGGAGAGAGGTTTCTCTGGTACTCAGTCTCCTCACTCGTCGCGATGTTGGCAGCAAGAAAAAGGAGGCCAGCAGCAGCAGCAGCGTTGGTGTGGACATAATGGACCGGGTATAATGACTGAATACAATCCAGAAAGTCCTTTTTGAGCAACAGATCCACGAGTTCAAAGGTTTATCAGAGTTACTGCACAAGAGTTTGTAATATTCACAGACAGCGGAGCTCGCTCAGAGTTCAGTTCACACAGATTAAAATGAACTAGTTCACATTCATTTATTCAGAAAGTTCAGCCTTTAGGTCACAGATATTTCCTTGAAGTCCTTGTTCAGTGTCTGTACCTGCCTTCTTGAGGACACACACTGGGAAGGCTGCAAACCAATAACTTACACGATGAATGGTGGCTTTTCAAGTTCGGCCCAAAGGCTGCAATCTCTGACAGCAGATAGTCCGGTCCAAATCTGTGGGAAACAAAGGTAAGTGGTTCTTCACAAAATGCTGTGGGTTTGACTCTGAGGAACTTTGTGGCTCTTGGTTAATTCATTCTTGTGAACATCATATTTCCCATGTGAGTGTTTGGAAGCTTCAGCTGGTGGGCACAATGTGCATGAAGATATGAGATCCTTCAAATATTCAAATTAAACATGAAACCCAAGTCTGCTTCCAAGTCAAGTTGATGAGTAGTCTACATGGTCACAGCAAAAACACATCACACATTATATATTATGTTTTGTATTATTATATAAATTAGATCTTAAATATGCATTTGGACTTTTGAGACAAAATATTCTAAATTCACTTACTGCTATTGTTTTCAACCATATCTCACGACCTTGTTAATATTGTTCCAATGTTAACATTTCATAAGGAAATCCATTTATTCATGCCTGGATAAACAGTGCATGAAATTTAAAAGTCAAAACATTTTCCCTTTGGTGGAGTCTTAAAGTAAGTCCGGTCTGTCAAACGTCTTTCACTCTCCAGTACCTGATATAATTCTCAAACTGAGTTCACGGAGAACCGTCACTCAAATGAGCATTTTGTTTTACTCAATCAACAAACAGCTCAAAACCAGAACTCTTTAATTTGATACCAAACATGTGGCATTTGTAGCTTTGGAAACAGAGACTTGATTCAAGACAACAGCTACAAGAGAAAGAAAACGTCACCGCGACCCGGGCAGTCCTCCCTGCCGACTCTTCGGCGAACTGTCCCCCAGAAAACAGCCTCTGTCTGGGTAGTAAGAACCAGTTAGGTCCCACTGTTTATCTACAGTAATGTGGTGTCCTATGAACCTGTCTTTAGTAACTTATATGGAAAAAGGTTTTCGAATTCATTCGGAAAAGTCACCACGACCCGGTCAGTCCTCCCTGCCGACTCTTCGGTGAACTGTCCCCCAGAAAACAGCCTCTGTCTGGGCACTGAGAGCCAGGTAAGCCCTGGTAACCCACCAAAAAAATAGATATCAACATAATGACGTTTATTTCTGGTTCCGGTTATAGATGACAACTTAAACTATCTACAGTCATTGATTCATACGAACATGAGCTAGCTTCAGCTGCTTTAGCTGCAGCTGTAGCTGCATCTGCACCCATTGAACTAGCCATGCCAGCATGCCGGGTCAGGTAAAACACACAACGCGTGAGCGCTGTGAACTCTTGCGGGAGTTAACGAACGTCCAAGTTCAATGATTTTAAAATGACGGGAGCTCCCAGACGCTGTAGTAAAAATATACAACGGGGCGCTCGCTGCAGTTTTTAGCAAACAAAGAAATAAACAGTGCATTTGTTGGGAACTAGTTTCAGCGGTGGATTAATCCACGTTTGGTGGAGCGGCAGGACGGTCCATGTGGGATTAAGTTCAAATAAACTGCAGTGTTTGTGTTCATGGTAATGAAGGAACATGTCACACACACAACAATGGAGCCTCAGCGGCGCAGAGGAAGAAGATATATGAGGCTTCGGAAAACAGACAAAGCTTCACAGAAGCCTCCTCAGACACTTGAAAAACGTGGGAAAATGGCAGTTACAGAAATATGTTCGAGCCTTGTTAGTCGATAATGGAACATGCCGATTGGTGGAAAACCTCCCGCTCGTCCGACGAGTATCTCAGAGCCAATTATATTTAATCACAGTCACACTACATATATTTGCAGCAGGGGGAAGGTGACGGAGAGAAACTAAATGAATAAAAACACCAAGATCACTTTTTCAAGCTTTATCACTTCACCACTTTCAATATTTGACATTTAAAGCAGATTTATTTTCTTCTGTTCACGAGCTTAATTAATCACAAATCTCATTGTTCAAGTGTAAACATAAACAAACATAATTGATTGCTTTGATATTTACTGTCACTTTTATTATTTAACAGTTTTCCATTCACACCTGCTAATAAAATACGATCTGTGCGACGTTATCCAGATAATAAATTATGATTTTGCCTTTTCATTTACACCGAGCGGCACTGTTACACCTCCGTGACTGTGAAGTGAAGTCCCCAGTCTGCGGGGACGTCACGGAGACTACATCCAGGTTTTAGACAGTCTGCGGGGACGTCACGGAGACTACGTCCAGGTTTTAGACAGTCTGCGGGGACGTCACGGAGACTACGTCCAGGTTTTATCATTCATTGTAATTGTACAATATGTTTGTGTTGATTTGTTCTGTACACGTGACATCTATTGCACGTCTGTCCGTCCTGGGAGAGGGATCCCTCCTCTGTGGCTCTTCCTGAGGTTTCTTCCACCTTTTTTCCGTTAAAAGGGTTTTGGGCAAGTTTTTCCTCACTCGAACCGAGGGTCTAAGGACAGAGGGTGTAAGGACAGAGGGTGTCACTCCCTGTACAGATTGTAAAGCCCTCAGAGGCAAAATGTGTTTTGTGACTCTGGGCTATACAAATAAAATTTGATTTGATTTGATTTAGACATTCTTGTCACGGGGGGGAGTGGGGAGGTAATAGGAAAAGGACCCAAATGCAGGCAGGTGTGGGTAACAAAAACTAACTTTAATAACCAAAAAGCGTCAAAAACCCAAAGAAACCAGGAGCAGGATACAAAACAACCAAAAGGCAAATAATCCACCACAGGCATAAGGAACACAGAGAAACCACAACACATAAAACAGACAGACAAGAAAACACAGGAACTAAATAGACAGGACTAATTAGAGACAGGTGAAACAAATCAGGGGCAGGTGCAAAATCAAAAAAGGCGGGAAACAAGACAGTTGTTGAGTTTGGGGAAACTTTCTAAACTTTAAACAACATATTCTGAATTATTTGTCCACTCTTGTAAGTTTGACAAATGTAAATTATTTTTATCCACAGAAAGGAATAACTTCATAATCTGGTGTATCGTGGCACAGATAAACGATACACCGTATTAACAGCAGATCAGCTCGTGCACACCATCGAACACGTTTATTTCTTACTGTGTGTCACGCACAAGGTCGCCACGCTCTAACGCACAATAAATAAATCAAATAAGAAGTCGGCTCACTTTTCCTCACTCGCCCCCTGTTGGCCATTAGCAAGAATGCAGCGTTCAGACACGTCTGCAGTGGCTTCACTCCTCACACTCACAAACTCTGTCCACTAATTACACACTGTCAGTGCTTATTAACAGAGTGCAGCAGCAGGAGGAGGAGGAGGAGGAGGAGGAGGAGGAGGAGGTGATGAACTTTGAAATTCATTTCCATATTTATTTATTTATTTATTTTTTTATCTGGGAGGAAGAAAAATCCCGAGCGCAGCCCGTCCGTCATTCTGCCGCTCTCCTTCTTCCTGATTTCTTTTTTTGCTTCGAGTGAACTCGCTGGATTTATTTTGTTCTTCAGTCTGTGTGTGTGTGTGTGTGTGTGTGTGTGTGTGTGTGTGTGTGTGTGTGTGTGTGTTGATAACAGTGCTCGTCTGATAATCAGCTACAATTATGTCCCAACTGAAAGAGACAGTGAAGAAGTGGGTGGAAGGAGGAGAGAACTATTGATATGGTAATATCTGTCACACACACACACACACACACACACACACACACACACACACTGAGGCCTACATTACAGTGTGACAACAGCAGAATAGAAGGTTTCATTTTCTGTCTCACAAACCTTTCATTAGGACGAGAGGCTGAAGCCGCTCATTACAGACGCGGAGATGAGGTGTTGCATTCAAGTGAATTCGTACAAAATGAAATTGAAGGCGCCGAAGCCTGACTGTTTAATTATTATTATTATCTGCATATTTAGAGCCTTTAAAGTCTTTTCACACCAAATGAGACTTGCAAAACGAGCACTTAGATTCACAGAGATTGATCTCTGTATAATGAGCTCGTTCTTGCAGGAACCCGTCAAAGTCTTCGACGCTCGGAACATGTGATCTCAACGCGAGCGTTCTCGTCCTCGACTGTACTTAAGTAACCCGAGTAAGCTGTAAGCAGTGTGAGCAACAAGCTGTGCAGCACTTACACACCGACCAGACACCTGCTGAATATTGTGTAGGTCCACGTTTGCACCCTGACCTGCTGAGTCATGGACTCCTCAAGACCTCTGAAGGTGTGCTGTGGTGTCCGGTGTAGGTACCTTTGTCTGCTGATGATGTCGTACGATATGATTGGCTGTACGTTGGAGAGTTGTGATGGGCTGTAGTCATAGCAACTAGATAGAAGCTGTACGTCGGAGAGTTGGTGGAGTTGGTTTTCGTGGTGTTTCAGTGATCGGCAGCAGCTATTCTGTCGTGGAAGTCGGGCGCAATTTAGTTCGGAAGTGTGACTGGAAGCCGAGCCCATCTGGTACCTACACCGGCACCAAGACGGTAGCAGCAGATCCTTTAAGTCCTGGAAGTTTTCAAGGAGGCGGACTTGTTTGTCCGGCACATCCCACAGATGCTCGATTGGATTGAGATCTGGCGAATCTGGAGGCCGAGTCAACACCTTAAACTTGTTGTTGTGTTCCTCAATCCACGTTTGCTTCAGCTGCTGGTCAAACAATGTTTGGCATCCACATGAACAGCTGACCCAAGGTTCCCCAACAGAA
This sequence comes from Argyrosomus regius, assembly GCA_946959425.1. NCBI lineage: Eukaryota > Metazoa > Chordata > Actinopteri > Sciaenidae > Argyrosomus > Argyrosomus regius. Next base: position 18,151,888 of record OX336904.1, read on the forward strand.
CTCTTCCAACACTTGATTCATCAGACCAGGCCACCTCCTTCCATCGCTCCGTGGTCCAGCTCTGATGTTCACGTGCCCGTTGTTGGACACCCTGACTGCTCTGCGGCACAACACACCCAACAAACTGCGACGCACCGCGTGAGCTGACACCTTTCTATCAGAGCCAGCATGAACTTCATCAGCAGTTTGAGGACAGAGTGTGGTGATGGAGCAGGTCACTGAGGGAGTTAGGAGACTGATGGAGGAGAGGGATGATGGATGATGGATGAGCCATGTTTTTGGTTTTTGGTTGACGTGTTCGAACGTCGCCGTCGAAAATGACTCTGAGGTTGTGAGTGCGGTCTCCACGGCGACGCAGAAGCTGTGAGTGGATTTCCAAACTGAGTGAAGTCAGTTTGATGTTGAAACTTTCTTTAAACTGTATTCAAACACACACACACACACACACACACACACACACACACACAGTGTAGTGATGTCAGATTAATAGTGCTGAGGTGCGTTCAGGGCCTCGGGCTGCAGATAGAACCTCAATCATCCATCAACACTGACTGCTGATATAATTACTACACACACACACACACACACACACACACACACACACACACACACACACACACACACAGGTTCTGTCATATTCCAGTTTTTTTACACTTGTCTCGAGAAAACAACCAATTTCCTCTGAACATTTCTATTCACCTCAACGCTCTGTGTTTGTCTCTGACAGCCTCGCTCTGTCCGTCTCCTGATTGGCTGTGAGTTACACACTTACTGCTGATTGGTCTTTAATTAACGTCCTGTCAATCAGTTTTCTCAGCTGCTCTGCAGATGTTTTATATTTGTTGCTTTCGTGTTTGTTAGATCCGCCGTGTTCGACGCTCAGACTGAATATTTCAGTTTGTTTCTGTTCGGGTGTAGAATGAAGGTGGAGCTGCTGCAGGCGGGTGAAGAACGAGGCGATGCTGTCCATTAAAACCCACGTCTGCCCTCGACACTGACACACCTTTACACGCCGCGCTGCACACAGAATCAGTTCCTCTTTAATGACCTCGCAGGGGACAGCTGGAATCAAACAGGATGAAATAAGAATTAAAGAACCTCCACCGGGCGTCTCAGAGACGGCTGTTAAACCTCCGCCCATGCCTCCGCCGCCCTCTGGTCACCTACACGCTGCGTTAATGCAGCCTCGTCCTCATTGATATGTTCTTCTGCTGTCAGACGACCGAACGAGTCTGAAATAGTGATTACATCTCAGATGTCGTGAAACAGGAAGCAGAACTCTGTTTACTTCCTCATTTTTATGTGTTTCCTGTAAAAACCGTCAGATCCGGAGGGAGCTGCTCCAGATATTGATTGTTGCAAATAGCGAATGTGTGTTACACCTCTACTGCTACCTCTATGAGGTAACGTCAATCTCCCAAATACTTTCGTACTGTAGTCGCTCTGCAGTTTCAGGTTCAGCCCGTTTGAAGCACCGAGCCGCTCCAGTCTGACAATTCTGCCGTCATGAAGCATGAAGTGGATTAAAGGTTGTCTTTGCAGGTCTGTCGGTGCAGGTCGGCTCTCACTGTACATCTGTTTCTCACTTAATGGGGGAAAATATCAAAAATATTCAAAGATGTGTCACAGTAGGAGGACACAAGCAGGACTCCACCTGACTGATCAGGTGACTTTAACTGCAGGTGGATGCACAAAAGCTGAAAACCAGCAAAGAGAAAGAAGCACGCGACATCTGAAGTCTAAAAGGCAAAGCGAGGCTCCAGAAAGCAGACACAGACTCATACACACAGGTGGAGGCAAGGTGACGAGGCACAGGTGGAGCCAATCAGGGTGGAGCAGACAAGTAAAGCAGGAAGTAAAGTTACAGACAAGAGGAGAGTTTCAAAATAAAACAGGAAACACTAAACAGGACAAAATGTCTGCGAGCCCGCCGCCGACATTTTAGACTCGTCAGCAAAAACTAAACAAACGTTTTGTAGTTTTAATGGACGACATCAGTTTTTAGCTCTCATCGTGCATTTGTCAGTTTTCATGGAGATTAACGCTGCAGTCGTTTGTAAAGTGACAAAAATAACTGACACCTCCCTCCTGGTGTCGGTTCCTTTCATCGTTAACGGGACTAATTAACGGAAACGAGTTGAGGCAGTGAACCAAAACTCTTTGAGCTCTCTGCTGATCTGCAGTCAGTCGTGAACAGAGGAGAAATGAAAGAGTCCGTTCTGTTGACAGGACAACAACAACATGTGTGTGTGTGTGTGTGTGTGTGTGTGTTTTGGGGTTTGTGTTGCTGCTGCCAACTTATTTTGAAAATCCTCTCATGCTTCGACGTGTTTGTCTGACTGAGATCTTCAGACGTGTCGCTGCTGACACGCAGAAGAAGACAGGAAACAGTCGCACTGAACGTCGTTGGTGTTTCCACGGTTACTAACGATGTTTGACGATGTTTTTTAGTCACCGACATAATTAAATGATCCGATGTCTCGGAGATTTGATTTCTTGTAATCACAACTTAATTGTCACTTTCCAGTGTCTCATTATCTGAAGATATCAAATATAAATTTTTTATCAGCGTCGAGAGTTTAAAATTACAACTTAATTATCTCCTCGTCTCCAAATAACTTTAATGTTTCTGTAAAAGTGTTTCACTGAGAGGAAACATCACATGAACAAAGCAGTTATGTAAAAACTTAACAGTGAACCTGTCATGCTTTCTTTTCTGTCACATATATATAAATGGACGAATAGCTTTAGCAATAGTTAGCGATTAGCTGCTTACCAATAAGGTAAGGTAGCTACTGCTAAGTGCTAATGGACCACTCCAATGAGAGATAAGACGTTGAACACTCCCCCAGTGTTCTGAGCTCACAGTCAGCTAATAGGATGACTAAGTTAGCTGCACGGCTAACTAGCTAACAGCAGCTATGGTCAGTGGCTAAAATATCTAACCGCTAACAACAAGATCACAGATTACACAAAGTTTTCAATGTCAGATAAACGTGTTGAATTTAGTGATGGAACAAGAGCTTTACCTGTACCAGTAGCAGGTCACCGCTAAGTTAGCTGCACGGCTAACCAGCTAACAGCAGCTACAGTCCGCGGGAACACACGCAGACTCTTGACGTCTTGTATCAGATGGAGGATGCGTTTAAGAATAAACAGTTTCAAAGTGTTAAAAACTGTTGGAAGTTTGTTTCTTTTTAAAATAGTTGCTCGGAGTCAGCACTGCTTTGCACAGCGTTATGTAAATATTCTGAATCAGAGATTAGAAATTATGCAAAAACCTCCACGAGTCCACGACTCTGTTGCCATGGTGAAACGGTGTAATACTGTAACTCTGCTGCTGGACTGTGCTGCTGCTGCTTCATGAGACTGAAACACAAAGAGGATAATGTGTCTGTCTGTGACATATTAATCTATATTCATGCTCTGAGAGCTCAATAACCTAAACCCGGATTTATTTCAAACACACACACACACACACACACACACACACACAGATAGAAAACCAGTGAGTTCAGTTTTAGCGTCTTAGTGTGAACGAAGACGAACAGAAATTAAATTAATTCAGTTTGCAGAGATGAAAAAATGCAAATGAATATTCAGTGTGTGTGTGTGTGTGTCAGTGTGTGTGTGTGTGTGAGAGAGACTTTCGCCTCGAGGAAAATCAGCTCAACTTTCATTCATATTGAAATGAACCAGCGAGACAGAAGAGAAGAAAGGAGGATTAGGAGGAGATAAGAGAGGAAGAGGAAGAGAGGAGAGGAAGAACAGGAAGGAGAGGAAATGGGGAGATGGGGAAGGAAAGGAGGAGATAGGAGTCAGTGTGACATTATCTGTGGTTCCGTGTTTCACTGCCGTCAGAGAGCAAACTAATCCAGTGTACACACACACACACACACACACACACACACACACAGACACAGACACACACGCACTGTAGATTATCCATCAAAACAAAAGTTTGGTGAGAGGTCGCAGCTCATTTTTAATTACTCGGAACAGAGCTAACAGCAGCTAACAAACTGAGCTAACAGCAGCTAACAAACTGAGCTAACAGTAGCTAACAAACTGAGCTAACAGCAGCTAACAAACTGAGCTAACAGTAGCTAACAAACAGAGCTAACATTGGCTAACAGCAGCTAACAAACTGAGCCAACATTAGCTAACAGCAGCTAACAAACTGAGCCAACATTAGCTAACAGCAGCTAGCAAACTGCGCTAACATTAGCTAACAGCAGCTACAGTTGGCAGCAGTTCAGTCTTTATGGTAGAATAGTTACAGTGTTGCTTTAACAAACTCAGAATATTAAAGTTAAATTTGTTCACAGCCTCTTTAGGACACACACACACACACACACACACACACACACACACAGCCTCTTCATGTTTACCCTCTACCAGTGTTCTAGTTAAGACCACCTAAACCGAGACCAGAGTGTATCGAGCGTGCCGAGACGCTGAGTTGTGAACGCAGGCTACATCTGCAGAGTTTGTTGTTGTTGCTTCACCGTGAACGCAGCACGGCGTTCTGCACACCGTCGCCTCGACCACGTGCAGCTGACGCCGGCCCTTTTTATTTTGGTCCAGATTGCTGAACACAGAACAACAAACGCTGCTGGAACAGTCGGAGTGACGGAGACGGAGAGAGAAACTGTGACAGACCGAGACGAGAAAGTTTGCAGGAAGTGATGCAGCTCTGTCGTCTGTCTGCTCCGCTGCAACAAGAAACAAACAAAAAACAACTTTGCTGCAGTTTAATGAAAAGTTTGACTTGTAGTCCAACAGCAGCAGACATAGCAGCCAGCTAATATTACTGACTAGTCCAACAGCAGTCAGCCCAGCTCGGCGTCTGTCTTTCAGCCTTTTATTTCACCAACGTCCTCTTCACTCTCTTCTCCTCTGCCATTATGTCCACAGAGGCTGCTGCTCGCTTCCCCGGCTCCTGTTCTGGTGCCCGGTGCTCTGAGCTCACAGTCAAACTGAGCTAACATTAGCTAACAGCAGCTAACAAACTGAGCTAGCATTAGCTAACAGCAGCTACAGTTCACTCTTTATGGTAGAGTAGTTTCAGCGCTGCTTTAATAAACTCAGAGTGTTAAAGTTAAATTTGTTCACAGCCTCTTTTATATTAATGTTTCCTCCTTAACGAGCTTCTGTCATAACGAGTGTTTACTCTTTCACACTCGCTGAAACTGTTTTATTATTTCACTCTTTGACCGTATAGTCAAGCTGTTACCGTGGTAACCGTGGATTATACTTGTTATCAGAAAATGAATTACAGTTTTCTCTCTCTGTCTTCCTGTCCTCCATTCGACTGTGTGTGTGTGTGTGTGTGTGTGTGTTATCTAAAATGAGATTCTTCTCAGCGGACAGAAGACATTTAGAATAATAACAACCTTCACACTCACGTCTTTTCCTCCTCTCTCTCTCTCTAGTTTCTCTTCTCCCATCCTTCTCTCACTTCCTTCCTTCCTTCCTGTCTTAATTACTTTATAATTTCTCTTTTCCTTTATTTCTTTACTTCCTCTGTACCATTATTTATCTATTCTGTTTCTTCCTTTCCTTCTTTTCTTCTTTCCTCTTGTCTTTCTTTCTCTGTCCTTCCTTCCTTTCTGTTACTTCCTTCTGTCTTACTACTTTCTTTGTTTTTCCTCCTTCCTTCTCTTCTTTCCCTGCTTCCTCTCTTTTCCTTCTTGTTCCCTTTTGTCTTCCTTGTCTCCTTCATCCACATTTTCCTCTTCGTCTCCTCCTTCCCTTTTCTTTCCTTTAATATTTTGATTGTTTTAATGTATTTGACATGATAAAAACAAACACTTATTTCACTTTATTTCTTTATTTGACTGTTTCTCTCTTCATCTTCTGCGATGGCGTGATGACACGTTCGTCCTGAATTATTAAGACAATACAAGGAGGGACATCCTATACGTCCTCCTCCTTTCCTGTGTCCTTACTTCCTCTTACTTTCATACTTTTTTTTACCTGCAGAAGCAGCCTCTTCTTCTTCTTCCTCTTTCTCTTCGTGGTTATAAACTCACCGTTTCGTCTGAGAGAACGACAGATTCAATTTGGTCTTTGGAGTAAACGGGCTGACTCCCTCTTCTCTCTTTTCCCTTCCTTCTCTTAGAACACCGGAGTTACTCCTCTATCTCTCTGATTCTCTCTCTCTATCATCTGTTTAGCTCATTTCTCTCTCTGTCACATCCTTTCCGAGTCCCATTAATCTCCATGCACACACACAAACACACACAAACACACACAGTGTAAACTCACACACACAGTGTGCATCCACGGTGAGATTTCCCATGATGCCGTGGGAAAAAACAGTGGAGTCATTCATCACTGAGGATGAAGTTTAGATGCACACACACACACACACACACACACACACACACACTCAGAGCTCTGGACGTTGCTGGTTTGATTCCCGACGCTCCGCTCGGTCTTCCTGCAGTTAAAGGATGAAAACTCTCTGCCAGCTGCAATTTGTGGTGAAATGTTTCGGAAAAAGTGGGACACCTGACTGCTCACATCGTTTCCATGGCAACTGGCTAGCATCAGCATCGCAAATGAGGCAGTGTTACACACACACTCGCAAATTACTACGACCAACTTTACTACGACTGCTGCTATTTTTAAACACAGTCGACGGTTCACAGATGAGCTCACTGCATCCATTAGTGCAGTTAAAAATCACATCAAAGTGATTGTAAATATTTCTTTTATTATTATAAATGAAGAAAAAGGTTTGAATTATCGAACATAAATGGTTGTTTATAACTAAATAGTAGTTTTTTTTGTCGTTTATAACTGTGGACAGCAGCTGGCAGGCTGAGCACCGGCAGGGGACCAAAAAAACATTTTTTAAAAATTCTTCTAACTTTCAGCTCAGTGGTGTCATCCCAGCTGATCAAATTAAACATTTGCAAGCATCCTCGTTTGTAAGTTTAATCATAAGGGGACATAAGCAGGAAAGTTTTGTTTTGTGCAGCAGATTTCTGCTGTTGAGCTATGTTCAGACTGCAGGCACAAGCGTGGCCCGACTCTGATTTTATTTAGCTAAAATGTGTTTTCACTATTTGAACAGTCATATCAGAAGTCATGCAACCTTTTGTCTACTTGTCTAGACCTTGTGGAGAGGCGTTGTGTAGCACTCGACATCCTGAAGTCCTGGACGAAATCTGCGGAGCCATCCCACCACTCCTGGCTGCAACTCACCCCTTTTACATAAGTAGTAGCTGTTGCCTGCACTGCACGTCAGTTTATGAATGAAATGCTGACCTCAGTGGCCTCAGTGTTCACTTCCACACGACAATGTGCTACATGTGACGTGTTATCGTTCTTTAGCATATGAGAGTCAGTAAGTAAGGCTGCGGTGTGATCGTAGCCTTTGGTCCCCTAATTCGGTACTAATTACTGGATTGAAACAGACTGAATTACACACAAGGTTAACCACTTTAATATCGTCCAATCAGAAAACACAGGAAACCACAGCGGTGCAAACAGGAAGTAGGAATAAACTCTGCTCTGCAACTTCCTGTTTCCGTCACGTTTTGGTCCCGTCGTCGTCATCATCATCATCATCATCATGAACAACATTTTTTTTTCATCTACTTGAACATCTTTAAACTCCACATTTTAAACTTTAAATATTATATTTGTATGATTTACAGTGTTTATCGTACATGGGGCAGATTTGTTGTGTGCTTTATGTCTGTAAACCAAATTTCCCTGACAGGACAATACAGGTTCAAAATGCACTGAATCATTATAATTATAATTATAATAATAATACCAATTAGCTTTTTCACATCAACAGTTACCGCCATCGTTAAATCAGTCCTGATCGTCGTCATAATAATTTGAATTATCATAATTTTAATCATCATGACTGGCACAGCAGTCATCGTCACCACCAGTGCTGCTGTCATCATCATCACACACACACACACACACACACACACTCACTGGACACACAGTGTATAGAAGCAGGCACACCCATAAATTCATATATGGCTCCATTATTAACATCAAAACCGGATCTAACAGAAGAGGAATAACTTCAAAATGTTCAACTGGACTGAGGTTCAACACACTTTTCAAAAGTTCTCCAGGTCGGCACCCCCGAAAAATTCATACAGGAGTATTTCACTGTCTCCAAGACTCCACAGATCAGTCTAACATCAGTATACTTTACATTTAGAACTCCGTCGCCCTGTAAAATCCGTCATGTTGTACGACTCTGATGCCGTAACTTCCATAGTGCCACAGAGCCCGTTACACTGTACAATCCATGCACCCACCGCCGACCTGTAGACTCCATCATCAAATCTGTCAAACTGTGGAGTTAACAATATTTTTAAATATATCACACTGCAGAGGCCGAGCTGCAGTTTCCATCTCTCCACAAACTCCGTCACGCCGCAGGATCCTCATCGTAGAGCCCAACAACAAGGTCGTCCATCGAAGAATTCGTCACTCTGTAGAATCGAACGCGTGACGCTGTGAAGTCCGTCACGCCACAGAATCCATCATGCTGCAGAATCTGTCGTGCTGTAAACTCCTCCATTATGTCCAATCTGGTCACTGATAGTAAAACCTTAATCTGTCTCGTGTAAAAAGCCACGTCGTCTGCATATAACGACACCCACATAGTCTCGTTTGTCTCGTCAGCCTCAGTTTTACCTACCCTCCACTCATTTATTCAGAAATCTGGGGACAGAACAAAGGATGGACTAAATGCTAATCACTGATTGGCTAAAAGTAAAATCTTTCTGTCCAGCAGTTGAAGCTGATGTGCTTCATCCAACAACGTTCTGGTTTTGTGCTTTGTGAAACCGCAGAGATCTGCTGAGTTTTCATTGGTCATCTCCAAGGTCAGTCGTCAGGGTTGTCATAGTAAGTTTTTACAGTCCTGCTGGGCCGGCTGCACAAAACACCAAAGTTTTCTCCTTAAGTATGACACTTAAGGCTTGTTTTCCCCTCAGCTGAAGGACTTCAACAGTCCGCCTTAGTTAAGGAAAATCTTTAAGGCATTTACAGCATTTAAAGAGAGTTTACAGCATTGCAATTCCAGTTTTACTCTTTGTTTGAACTGAAAGTTGGCTCATAGATAATAAAATAATAAAATAATGTCAAAAAAAGGAAGAAAACTAGAGAACCAAACTGATCAGAGGAGAAAAACAATTTACTGCTGGAGGAACTCAATAAAAGTAAATTTGATCTGCAAATAACAGCAAACTAAAAAAAAACAAATGTGGGAGGAAATGAATTCAAGAAGTCTGATGAAGAGATCCAAAAACAAAATACCACAGCCTGTCTGGTTGGGTTCCTTCCTGATTACTCTTTTCGAGGCCAGAACAAACAACTTAACTGTGGTTACGATGGAGTCAGACGTGCCGTCAGTTTTTTATTTACTCTGGTTGCAAAGATCACTTTAACTTTCTTTAAGATAAGGAGAAAGAAAAGCTTTAGGAGGAGAGTTATTGTGGACAGGAATATCTTAACTCAAGGTGTTTTGTGCAACCGGCTCTGAGGAGTCAGGTTTCATGAGGAGCAAGTTCATTGGCTGACAGATTTCAGGTGAGTTTTAACGAGCTGTGTTCCTAACTTTGTCTACTGCTAAATGTGGAATATGTTTCCTACAGTTAAATAGAATGAGTAGTCAATAAGGCTTTCTCAAAGCTGACATGTATTAAATGTGTAACTAAAGTTATGAATTTTTGATCTTTATTTACGATAAAATCAGACATGGAAAAGGAAAAGGAAGAAGTGATGTCTGATGTTTGAAACTGAGGAAGAACGTGTGACCTTTGTGACCTGTAATTTCTAGAATATTCTCTCCAGTTTGTTTCGTCACGATTTGGTGGATTTACGCGTCTGGAACCGTTTAGTTTAAATTATTCTGCTCTGTTTCATTTTGTACATTTTCTTTCAATTATTATTTCCAGCAATCGTTTGATTTTCCCAGTTCACATCAGGAAAACATTTATTGATGGCACAGAAGACAGAGTTATGTACTTCTTGAATGTTATCGGTGATAATAATGTCAGGTTCAGTTTCAGTCAAACCTCGGCTGCGTCCCAACACTCCTTTAATGTGAGAAACACTTCATTTGTTTTTTCACTTTCAGGCCGTTTGAAATATTTTCCAGCTCTGCTGGTTCAAACACAAAAACAGACCACAACATCGCTGTGTCTGTGTTCTTCCACATGTGGTGTTCTCTGTGGTTTAGAGCAACATGTTGAAGTTATTACGAGCTTTTCATATCCCAAACACTGAAGCGAGGCTTCAGTGAAGCCCGCTGTTGTTCTCACAAACTGCTGCTTTTGATGTGAAAATAAAAAAAACAGAAACAAAAGCTGCTTTTTAAATTAAAGCTGAAGCGGTGTGAATGTTGTGGAGAGTTAATGAGTTTGAACGAGTCCTCTGAGCGCTGTGATCAGAGGACACACGGTCCATGTAGTGTTAATTACAGCTCACGTTGGAGATGATTGACTGCTGGCAAATCTGCCTTTTACTGTCAGTCAGTTTGATGCAGCAAACACACGAGGGTCTGATTTAAACTGTTCGGGGTCTCTGGTTTGTAGTCGGCCAATCAAAATGCAGAAAATTACAGATATGAACGTCATCGTCGTGCTTATATCCTTTACGAGTGATACATTTTGGTCTGGATGTGATTTTTGGCAGGTCATATTTAAAGGTCCAGTGTGTCAGATTTAGGAGAATCTATTGGCACAAATTGAATATAATAATAATTTTCATCAGTGTATAATAACCTGAACATAAGAATCGTGTTTTGTTGCCCTCTATCTCTACAGTGAGAGCGGTCCTCTTCTATGGAGTCCGCCATGTTGTACCGCCATTTTTTCTACAGTAGCCCAGAGCAGACAAACAAGACACGGATCTAGATATGGCCTCATTTTGAGTTTTTACTACATGCTTGGAAGGAGAGGGTGAGGCGTGGGAGAGTATTCATTCGGTTGCAATCTGCAACTTCACCGCTAGGTGTCACTAAATCCCACACACCGGACCTTTAAGTTCGAATCAGACGATCGAACGTTCTCGGACACGAGAAACCATCAGGAAGACGAAGCAGGACGTATCGTACTTCTAACTTTCATTATGTCACATTTGTCAGGAAGGTGACAGGAAGCTTTGTTTACGTATTGAAAATATATTAAATTGCTTATTTTGTAGCTTCCTGAAAACAGATTTTTGGTTTTTAATTCAATAAGCAACCGCACCGACCGATTATCTACAGCTGTGATGCCTCATTCTGTTAATTTCAAACATTTTCTGATCATAATTGAAGTGTTTTCAAGGCTAGCTGCTTCAGTCACCTAAATTTTGACCTTTTCCAGTTTAACCACATCAGCCACACAAATAATCCATCTGAAATTAAAAAAGTTTGAAAATAAACGTCTTTAAAAAAGCAAAAAATAAGAAGACAAACCAGCCGAATAACCAGTCAACAAGTCAGTCTTTCATGCTCTCCGACTGCATCAGTAAGCTAGCAGTGTATTAGCGTTAGCTCAGCAGCCAGTCTGCAGTCGCTTCGTTAACTCTGGCTAGCTGGTGCGAGTGTTAGCCGAGGGCGGCGCTCGGAGGTTTGCTCAGCCACTGGTAGAACTGCCGCCGGTGGAGGCGGTGCCAGCGCACGTTGCCCTCGACGATCTCCAGCGCCCGCGGCAACGCGGGGACCGCCCCCACGCCGCTGGACTGGATGAACTCCTTTAACTGAAGGAAAGAGAGGACGGGAAAAGAGAGAAAGAGAGAGGGAGACGGTCAGATATTTTAAACCGGACACAAAACAGAAATCTTCCCAAGAGGCTAAAAAGTTAATTACACACATAGTTAGATTATCGGTGAATTCAGCTAATATGTCGCCATGTGTCGTCATCAGAATGTGTCAACAAGCGTTTTGAATTTCACACACTCTTAAAAATAAACGGTAAAGTCAGAACCTACAGCGGTTCTTCATGGTGATGCCACAGAGGAACATTTTTTGGTTCTGCAAGAAACGATTGGTCCTTCAAAGAAAACCATCAATTATCCCAAAATTTGAGTTCATTAAAGTGCAATAAATGATAATTCCAATTCAGATATTTAATTTAAATGCAACATTTGAATAGTAGTGGATGTAGTAACTGTAGAACTTTACCAGCCACAAGTTAGTCAGTCGGTTCAGCACATAGCAGCTATTCATTTAAATGGCTGCTATGTGCTTTTGTGTTTTCATAAAAAAGGCTCTTCAAACTGTTCCTTTGTTTTTAATCAAAAGGTCACAGGTCTGGTCACAGAACCACTAACCGGTTCTCCAAAGAACCTTTAGAAGCAAAAAAAAGTTCTTAAGGATGAAAAGGTTCTCCAGAGAACTTATCAAGAACCGTTTTTTCTTGTGTACTTCTGAGTATTGTGTACATCTGAGTGTGGGTATTGTCGCCAAAACGTGATTTCTCTGACATCAAGTTTAAACGTGTGAAGTAACATGAAGCATATCTTTTAAATATGGAGCTGTTAGCCTCCCCTCAGATGAAGCTCAGACCCTTCCGTAGTTTACTCATTTCCTAGACACCTATGGGATCATGATTACGTGATTTGATCCCATAAACACTCAACAATCAAACTAAGATAGCATATTTCTATAAATACATAAAAAGATCTGAGAAAAACAGTCAAAAATCCCCAAAACGACGACAACTATGAACCAAAACACACATTTGTAGGATTCTTTGTGATCTCCTTTTGATATCTAATAAAATGTTGTTTCACTTCACTTCACTGAACTTCTCCTGAAACATCTTGAAGCCCCTCTGTGGAGGCCCGACTCCCATTTTGAAAACCTTTTAAAGGTTTTAAAGAAAAGATTTAAAAAACACTTCTGGAGCCGCTCGCACTTCACGACTCCGGCAGAAGAAGAATTGTCGGACATATAATGTGTTATTCTAGCCCAGATCGTCAGGCGGCCGGCAGGTCAAAGAGGTTTCTTGATGTTTTAGTAAAGAGAAGACTTTCCTCTTTCAGCCACAGTTAAACGGCGACGTTCCATAAAGAAAACGTGGATTATTAAAGTTGAAGGGTCGTTTAAAAGGTTCATAATTAGAGGTAGAACTTTGAGCATGAAAGTCGAGGCATCAAAGGGAAACTTTGTCTTGTGAGAGGTGAGAAAGGAGAGAGAAACTTTGCTAAATGAAGAGAATTAAATCTATATTTGAAGTCGAGGACTGAACTTATTGTTGCTCAGACTTTGACAGATTCACTGGAGCGCAGGAGAGAATCCGTCCGTCCTCGCTTTAATACGCTTCGTATCGTTAACTCCTCGTTGGCTATCTACTCCCTCTTTCTGTTTTTTACCTCTCCTTCCTCCTGTGACTCACCACTTTCAAAATTTGCTCAGTGGGCGACTTTTCTTTAAAAAAAAAACACACACATAAATAAATAAATAAAAGCACCATTCTTTTCTTTTGAGGCAGGTTTTTGTATTCAAGGGTCCCATTTAATTCCTGGTGTTTCTGTTCAGAGGCTTCACAGACACTAAAGCCCACGCTGAGGCTGCTTTTTGTTACCGAGTGTTCATCACAAAAAACACAAAAAAAGAGAGAAAAGAAATGTAGAGATTTTTTATTCAGAAACGCCCACAAGCCTTTCTGTCTGTAGAAAAGGTTGAGAACATTACAGAGCCGCATTCAAAACAAACTTTTCATTTCTACTTTCTGTTCTTTTGAGTTTCATGAAGAATAAATAGAAATGTACGACAGAGGAACAATTAACATGATCGCTGCTTTATCATCTCTGAATGATCAACAACAGATTTTGGATCTTAGCTCTCATCTGAAGGACTCGAGGTCCTGTACACTGTAAAAAAAAAAAAAAGGCTTTGTATGGTAAAAACTGGAATTTTACCGTAACAAATACGGTCTAACTTCTTCTAATATTACAATAAAAGCATATTAGTACTGTTAATTTCATGTTTACGGTTGGTGTTTCATTCCATGTCAGTAGATTTTATCACTATTTTATATTAGAGACTTAATTATACAGTAAAAGACCGTTAATAATAAATTAATAATTAAGTCTCTAATATAAAATAGTGCTTTATTCTGTATAAATTCCCTTAAATATCGTATAAATAAAGGTTTTAAAAGGCAGTCTTTCTGTATACAGGAAAACACAGTCATAGTTCATGACATTTTACAGTCTTTCACCGTAAAACCTACAGCAGTGATTCCCAAAGTGTGGGCCGCGGCCCCCCGGGGGCCCCGGTGGTACTGCAGGTGGGCCGCGAGAGGTCATTCAAAATAAACAAATAAATATGTTAAATCCTTGATTTTGTAAATATGTTTTTAATTACTGTAAAATATGTATGACATGATTTTTAAAAAATATTTGGAAGTAGTAAAACAAACCGATTGAGTGTTATTCTACTGTCATATGACAGGTGTCACTTTTGTTCACCCGCCGTCACATTAATATCGGAACGTTATCTCCGTCATCAATCGGGGATCATAATTGGGAACACTTCATCTTGTGTTGTGGCGGGCAAGATGAAGCAGTGGCTCACAGGCACAGGTGTCAAAAGGAAAACAGAAAATGAAGCGGCAAATGAAACCCACACCGATAATCAAAACGAATCTGCCAAAACAAAAAAAAGGTGTCGAGAAAATATTCAAGTGAGTACCTATCGTTTGGATTCACAAGTGTTGGACCAGAGGACAACCCTCAACCTGTCTGTGTGTTATGCCCGAGGTGCTATCAAACGAGGCCCTGAAACCGTGGAAGCTGCGCCGCCATCTGGAAACTAAACATGGACAATATTCATCCAAGCCTCAAGAATTTTTGAGATCAAACTAAGAGAGTATCTGAGCCGAAGGAAATCAATTGAATCAACCTGTGTCACTGGGAGGAAAACATGAAAGCAGTGGAGGCGTCATACCGAGTTGCAAAACTGATAGCAAAAAATGGGAAGCCACACACCATTGGGGAAGATTTAATTTTGCCTGCTGCCAAAGAGATGGTTGGCGTGGTGATCGGTGAGAAAGCAGCTAAACAACTGAATGCAGTTTCTTTGTCAGACAACACGGTGAAACGGCGTATTGACGACATGGCCAAGACACGTTGAAGCAGCTAGTGAGCAGAATACGTGAAGCAGCTGTTCTGCTCTCCAGATTGACGAGTCCACAGACATCGCAAGCTTGTCCAATTTGCTTGCTTGTGTGAGATATCAACATGAAGGAGAAATACATGAAGAGTTTCTGTTTTGCAAACCTTTACCTTCACAGTGCACAGCGGAGAAAATATTTGAAACTTTGAATGAATTTATGGTTTCAAATGAAATAGACTGGACAAAGTGTGTAGGACTCAGCACCGACGGAGCTCGGGCCATGGTGGGAAAACTCTCAGGAGTCGTGAAACGGGTAAAAGACGCGGCACCGCTGGTTACAGCTGTCCACTGCTGTATCCACAGAGAGGCACTGGCCACCAAAACGATGCCGGCAGATTTAAAGACAGTTTTGGATGATGCAGTGAGGACAGTAAATTTCATCAAAAGTCGCCCACTACAGTCACGCTTGTTTGCCATATTATGTGCGGAGATGGGGAGCGACCACCGGCAGCTTCTCCTGCACACTGAGGTGAGGTGGCTTTCACGCGGCAAAGTGCTCACTCGACTCTATGAACTGCGTGATGAAGTCCGGACGTTTTTGTGGACTCCCGGTTTGAACTGTCAGACCGATTCTGTGACTTTGAGTGGCTATGTAAGTTAGCGTATTTGGCCGACATTTTCAGCTACTTAAATGGATTGAATCTATCGCTCCAAGGAAAAGCAGTGACCATGTTTCATGTCCACGGCAAAATAGAGGCCACCATAAAGAAGCTCGCGCTGTGGGACAAAAGAGTGGCTCAGAGCAACTACGAGTCCTTTGACAACCTGTGTGAATTTCTCAACACAGAGAAGAGGGAGATCCCGATCACCGTGGCAGGTGTCATCAGAGCGCACCTGCAAATCCTGAGAACGCAGCTCCGAGCCTACTTCCCTGCGCTGAGCGCGGAGCACAGCTGGATCCAGAACCCCTTTGTCACCCATAATGAGGACGCTGTTGCAGGTCTGAGTTCCAAGGAGCAGGACAGCCTTGTGGAGTTGTCTTGTGATACTGCTTTGAAACTGATTTTCACACAGAAGCACCTGGGACAATTCTGGATGCATGTGTACTCAGAATATACTGCTCTGTCTAAGAAGGCATTGATGTTTCTTATGCCCTTTGCGACAACATATCTGTGTGAAACTGGATTTTCAGCACTTGTGGCTATAAAGACTAAATACAGGAATAAGTTGGATGTTCAGTCCGATCTCCGTCTGAAGCTGACATCCATTCAGCCAGACATCCACAAACTGACAGCTGCTATGCAGCAACATCACCCCTCCCACTAGGTGAGTTGTACCTGACTGGTGATTGAGTCCTGTATGTTGATTACAGTTGTGATAAAAGGTTTGGTGATTAATTTTAGTCCTGTATGCTGATCACAGTTTGATTCTGGTCCTGTATGCTGATCACTTGTGATAAAAAGGTTTGGTGATTAATTTTAGTCCTGTATGCTGATCACAGTTGTGATTAAAGGTTTGGTGACTGATTCTAGTCTTGTATTATTATTATTATTATTCTTTTATGTTGATTACAGTTGTGATTAAAGGTTTGGGTGGGCCCCAGAGATTTTTCACATTTCAAAGTGGGCCTTGGTGTTCTGAAGTTTGGGAATGGCTGACCTACAGAAATGTTTTACAGTGCAGCTGACTCTCTCAGCTCTCATATAGATGCATTAATCCCGACTGCCGAGCGAGCTCACATTCAGCAAACGTCGCAGAGCTTTGTGGTCTAACATTTCAGAGCGTCCTCTCGCTGTGATCAGTCTCACCTGTGCCACAAGCATGCTGTTTAATCAGCACCTTGATACGCCTCACCTGTCACCTGTCACCTGTCGTCCTGGTGGAGGAGAGCTGCTCACTAAAATCTGGGAGAAATAAACCTTTTGTGTGCAGAGAAAGGCTCAGATTTTTTTTTTACTCTAACTCGTGAAAAATGAGAGTAAAACTTAAAGTGACACGGGTGTTTTTTCTTTGTGTAAAAGTCGCTGCAGGACCTCCGTAATGTTCGTGTGTTTACCTCATTGAGTTCTTTGTCAGTGTTCAGGAACTCTGTGACTCCACCGATGAGCTTTGAATTCATGAACAACGCCTCGCCATATCTGAGCAGAGACAGTGAGACACAGTTAGGTGTTTTGTTTGGTCACAGTTCAGACGTACGTCCACGTGGACGGACAGACGGACTGACGGACTCTCGGTCGCTCACCGTGCGTTGAGGACGTCCCACTTTTCTCTGAAGTACTTCCAGGCGAGGTTTCGACCCTGAGGGTTTCGGCCCACGTGGATGATGACGTCGATCACATCCTGTTCTGGGACCAGGTCGGAGGTCAGAGACAGGTTCAGTAACCTGGGAGACGGAGAGAGAGACAGCCAAGCTCGGTTACCATGGTGACGATTTATCCAAACACGGCGGAAACGGTGAACTAAAAATGTAAAATTAGACGGTAGCACCCTCAGGATGATAATTAGTAACTGCTGGTTGACTTTCAATGAAAAAAACTGTTAATTAGAGTTAAGCTTAAAAAATTTTAATATTTTTTCTTTTTTGATTCTTTATTATAAGTTTTAAACTGCCAAACACAAACAGGCAGAAAAGGTCAAGTTGTTTAAGCACTCTTTGTTTTGCTGTCAGGAGTCCTGCTGGAGGGCTACAGTAATCTGATTACTCCTGACTTGTCAGAGGTTAAAAAATAAAGAGATTTACAGAAACCTGGCGACCACATTGTTCGCAGAATCCCGAAAATTCGGACGTGTAAATACGTTAATCCTTAAATAGTGTTTTAATATCAGAATCAGTTTATTGCCAAGTAGCTTTGCACTTAAAGGAATTTGACTCGGTGCAGTTGGCGCAGAATAAACATAAAAACTATAAAAAATATGGGAAGATAAAAAAACAAAATATAAACAATATAAATATAAATATATAGACACTATCCTCTAAAACGAAGCAGCTGATGTAAATAAATATGTAAATGAACGTTCATCAGTTTAACTTCATCTTCTTTGACTTTGTTTTCATTTCTCTTTATATTTCTGTCCCCTTTACTGTGTGTGTGTGTGTGTGTGTGTGTGTGTGTGTGTGTGTGTGTGTGTGTGTGTGTGTGTGTGTGTGTGTGTGTTTTCATTAAAGCCCCAAATCAATTTTCTCTCTCTTTTTCCCACAATCCCTCTGTGCTGAAACCATTTCCTGTGTGACCAATCAGTGTGTATCTGTGCTGTGGTTTTTGATTTTTTTGTGTGGGCCGCAGAGAGAGTGTACGTGTGTGTGTGTGTGTGTGTGTGTGTGTGCACGGGGATAGCTGCTATCTGAACATGCAGTACTACCTCTCTGATTGCAGAACAGTTTACTGTGGCTGGAAAATCAATACCTCACACACACATACACACACACGCACACACACACACACACACACACACACACACACACACACACACACACACACACACACACACACACACACACACACCGATCTGTCTCACTATACAGTTTTGAATGTGTGTGAGATCAATCCTCGCTATTTTTCTCAACGAGAGATAGCAGCAGTTAGCTCCTGATAAAATACTCTGCTGTGAACACACACACACACACACACACACACACACACACACACACACACACACACACACTTACTTACAGAGAAGGCCAGATTTATGTACAGTACATGTTCAGCCTCGGGCAAATATTCGATTCACCTTTCATTTAACTTGTCGTCTGTTTCTCTTTCAGTGTGCCGTGAAAGTCAACTTAAAGGTCCAGTGTGTCGGATTCAGAGCGCTCGATTTACATAATATAATATTCATAACTCTGTTTTAATTAACATTTAATCACCTGAACATAAGAATCTTTGTGTTTTTGTTACTTTAGCATGAGACTTTTATATCTACGGAGACTACGTCCAAGTTTTAGACAGTCTGCTGGGACGTCACGGAGACTACGTCCAGGTTTTAAACAGTCTGCGGGGACGTCGCGGAGACTACGTCCAGGTTCCTTTAAGCAGACAATAAGACTCATCATAAACTTGCTTTCAAAGCTGCACTCGTCCATATTTCCACATTAACAATGAATGATGAAGGATGAAATATGAACGTGGTCGCTCGTTTTGGCAAACCTACCGACAACTCTCACCAAACTCTGCAGCTCCTTTCAGCTCTCCAGAGTGTTTTAGTGCCGATCAACGTATTGTTTCAATGCAACTTTACTGTTTTGGTTCGCTCTCACAGCTCTCATTAATCTCCAGCAGCAGCAGCAGGCAGCTGTTTACAGCAAATAAGCTCAGATAAAGCCGCTGTACACTACCTGCCCTGCACTAAACAGCAGACAGACACAGTTAGAGGCGAGCCGGTGAACATTGTGGAGCGTTTAGCAGCTAAAGAGACAGATATTTACCTCAGGACGTGGTGGAGACCAAAAACAGAGCGAAAAGAAAGAGCTACATTCATCAGGTTGACACACACACGACTCCAAATGAACGATAATGTTGCTTCATGTCTGCTGGATGTGTAAACAGGAAGCAGTTTCCCTCACAGGAGCTTCCTGAAGTGATGATATGTCAGTGTGTGATCTGTGCAGCTGCCACTAAGCTGTCAGATGGATAAATTACAGCTGCTTTCTTTTTGTTGTTGTACGTCCTCATGAATGAAAGCGTGTCTGAAAGATGCAACTGAAGGCATGAACATGGCTAGACTTGTAGTTTACTAACACTTGGGGGAAGCAGAAACAAGATATGAAGTTGATAGGTCACATTATACGGAAACACGACATCAATCTTTATGCAGACGATACCCAGCTGTATCTACGCTGTCATCCATCTGATGACTTCCAGGTTGCAGGCAATTTTCTGCAGCTAAATGCCAATAAAACAGAGATTTTCTGAAAAATAATCAAGTCTCAAACAGCCTTGGTTCTCGTTCTTTTTCAATAACCCAGCATTGCAGAAACCTTGGAATCATTTTTCATCATAACCTCAAGCTTAGATAAACACATAAACTCGATGCTTCAGTCCTGTTTTTCTCACTTCAGAACTGCTCTCTGGCATCAGTAAAAAAAAATCCATCCAGAACGTGATCACATCACACCTATTCTGGCTCAGAGAGTGGATTTTAAGATCTTACTGATTACTTTTAAAGCTGAGAGGCCTCGCACCGAGTTATTTAGCGAATGAACGCTTAAACGTTAAATCAGGAGTTGTTTCACAAGATGAGCAGTAGGTGGCGCCAATTCTCCAGTCAGAAAACCAGAAGAAGAGGGCGCAGCAAGATGGCGTCATTAAAAAAGCGCCAGTGGAAGTTCGGGGTGTGTTAATGTGAGGAAGGTTACATCAGATCTGTGTGGAGCCATCACGGATGGATTACGGGGCCCTAACAGCAGCATTTTTCATACCTGTGGAGGAGGAAGATGTTGTCGGAGCAGGTCAGAGCCTCGAGCAGGATCTTCTTCTCTGAAACGGCGCTGGACGAATGAAACTTCATCCAGATGAACTCCCACACGTCCTCGTCCATCAGACTGACCCCGGTGCAGTAAACTATGTCTCTGATGTTGGGAGGAATCCTGCAAAGACACGACATGAACGCGTCAGACGGATCAGACTTCAGGGAAGGTTATAAAACTAAAAAAACACGTCTGCAGGATTAAAGAGAGGATTCACTCATCCTGTGCACAAAGAGACAAAGACACTTCGTCACCAACTGTGCTGGAAAACTTTTAGAGTTTGAATAAAGTTTATTATTACAGCAGAATAACTTCAGTCAGCTGTTGTTGATATTCAAGTCAAACTCTTATTATAAATCATCCGGTCACGACCGGACACGACTTTTCGTCTACATCATAAAAATCACCCGTGTGAAAAATATAGTTTCTTTCTTTCAGTCGAGGAGGAAGTGTTCAGAAGTAAAAGTAGAAGAAGTTACTTTGTGGCACATCAGTAAGGAAAATATTAAACAGGAATGAAACAAAAGAAGTGAAACAATCAGGAAATTTAGCCGGCGCTCGCTCACTCTCATTCACCGTCTATGTTGCTCAACCTCTGCTCAAACTGTCGGACACAAACCAAATTAAACTTCTTGTTTCTATGTTGCAGCGTAACTTTCAGTCAGACTCAGATTTAGAAGCTGCTTCATGAAATAAACAAAGTCAGAACACGACAGGTCGAGCATCAGAGTTTAGATTTCAGGCTGACTGTGGAGGTTTGACCGAGTCTGAGCGTCTGATTGGCTGCAGCAGCTTGACGTCGGACGGATCCGGCTCAACTTCTTCAGTTTGCACGGAGATGTTTTATTTTGAAAATCCACCGGATTCTCTATGCTGTTTCTGTGTCTGGCTTCCTGTCAGCTCGAGGTTGCTCTGTGTTAAATTGACGCGAGCTGCTCGCGGCGTCCGATAAAAATAGAACAGCCGCATTGAATTCAACGCAGAGCCGAGCGGAGGCCCGCTTCTGAATCGGACCGCGGCGGAGCCGGTGGGGTTTGAAACATTGACGAGAACGGCCGCGTATCGCTGCGCCGCCCGGTGGACTTTGGGGGTAACTCCACTTAAATGAATGGAAAAGCTGCAAACATGAACAGCTTCAATGCACCATCACAGTAAGCAGCTGTCTCAGCTCCACTCACGCTCCACCTGTTCCACACTGAGCGTCAGAAACATGCGGGTGAC